>JAQZBX010016107.1:22995-36926 GCA_029593785.1 Cabassous unicinctus | reverse complement strand
CCTATGGTCTAAGATGAGTCTCTTTTAGACAGCATATAGAAGGTTTCTGTTTTTTTTTTTTTAATCCATTCCACCAGTCTGTGTTTTTTCTCAGGAGTTTTATCCATTAACATTCTTTGTTATTACTGTAAAGGCAGTGCTTACCTCATGAATTTTGTCTTTTTGCTTTTATATGTCGTATCTTATTTTCACCACACTTTTTACACTTTTAGTTACTTTTTCTAATAATCTTCATTTCCAGATTTTCTTCCAAGCCTCTATCTCCTGTCTATTCCTTTCAGGCTGCAGCACTCCCTTTAATATTTCTTGTAAGGCTGGTCTCTTGATAATGAATTCTCTTAGTTTCAGGTTATCTGTGACTACTCTAAAGTCACCCTCATTTTGATGGACAATTCTGCAGGATATGGAGTTCTTGGCTGGCAGTTTTTCTCTTTTAGTATATTAAACATATCATACCTCTTCATCCTTGCCTCCATGGTTTCTGATGAGAAATCAGCACTTTCTCTTACTGGGCTACCCTTGTATGTCATGTGCCACTTTATTTTTGTTGCTTTCAGAATTTTTTCTTATCTTTGGTATTTGACTTTCTGATTAACATGTGTCTCAGAGTAGGTATACTCATTCTTCAGATTGAAGTATGTTGCACTTCTTGGATATGGATATCTATGTTCTTCAAAAGAATTGGGTAATTATCTATCATTATTTACTCAAATATTCCCTATTCCCCTTCTCTCTTTTCTTCTTTCTCTGGGACACTTATGACAAGTATGTTTGAGCACCTCATTTTGTCATTCAATTCCCTGAGACCCTGTACAAGTTTTGTCGATTCTTTTCTCTCTATGTTCTTCTGTGTGTTCAATTTTGGAGGCCCTGTCTCCTTGCTCATTGATCCTTTCTTCTGCCTCTTCAAATATGCTCTTGTATGCTTCAAGTGTATTTTTAATTTCATTTATTGTGACTTTCATTCTCATAAGATATGTTATTTCTTTTGGCATGCTTTCAAATTCTTTGTGTTCACATAGTGTCTTCTTAATATCCTCAATCTCTTTAGCCATCTCATTCAATTTATAGGAGATTTGTTTGAACATCTGTGATTAGTTATCTGAAATCCTGTATGTCATCTGGAGTTTAATTATTTCCTCTGACTAGTCCATATCATCTTGTTTCTTAGTAGGGCTTATAATTTTTCAACTGTCTCAGCATTTGTATCTCTGGATGTATTTATTCTAGACTCAGTTTTTCTCTTTAGTCTAGGACTTTCTTGTTTGGCTTTGTGTAAAGCTCCTCTTTGACACTTGTTTCAACTTATTTTGAAACTTTATAATAGCTTGTATTTAACCAGTCAGATTTGTTCAGCTCTTATTTGTCTATACCTTGCCATTTTTCTCTTGCCAGTGGCATGTTTGAAGCCAAGCATGCACACAGAAATCTGAACCATGCAAGCTGTAACTACCTGCTTGGCCCTGGAAACTGATGGAGCTTCACCAACCTTTCTTCCCTGCTTGGGACAGGGTAGGAGCTGAGAGTACAGTTGTTATTCTAAGCCATAGAGGCTGAAACTGCCTGCATTGCCCCAGAAACCAATGAAGCTCTGCTCATCTTCCTGTCCTGTGAAGAAAAGGATGGAGCTAATGGTGTGAGCAATAATCTAAGTTGTTCAGGCTGAAAGAGCCTGCCTTCAGATGCCAAGAGAGACTGATGAACTTCCCCCACCTTCCTTTCCTGCCAGGGGCAGGGTTGGAGCTCAGTCTGGGGTGATAACCTGACCTGGGTGAAAAGAAACTTATCCCTACTGTCCAGGAAGTCACTGTAATTTTCAATCAGTACCATTTCCAATCTTGCTGAGGGCAGAGTAATAAGAGCCTACTGGCTTCTATCTCACTTGAATGGGTTCAAACATTAGCTATACTTAGACCTGAACTTCAGGCACCAAAATTCGCTATTCAGTAGCTAAAGTTAGTGCCTGACTGTCTTCTTCTTCCCTGTTATTGGTATGGAGCTTCCAATTCCAACCAGAAAGTGGCTCCCAAGGTGGCCTTCCCTGCCAGTGGGGTGATGGGCAATGGCATGAAGGGCTCTACTAATGAGTCTTCACTGTAGATGGATAGGCTCCTTACTCTGTTCTTCCAAAGATGGTGCATGGTGCTCTTCTAGTCTCCTGAGGTCCCCAATCATATGATTTAGATAGATCCTGCTCATTATTTGCTGCACTGTAAAACAAGATGATTCTTAGAGCTCCCTACTCTGCCTCCATCTTGCCTGTCTCCTAGACTATTGCCTTTTGATAACAGAAGAGGCCCTATGGCATCCATGGTCTCAAATATTGTGCTATTTGCATGCTTCATGTAAGTAGCCTTCTGGCACCCCTATATAAAGTGACATGAAAAGCAAGTATTTTCCCCTGGGGAACAGAACAAAAGCAGGACTTACAATAGGTAAAATTGGCTATTTCAGCTACCCTGCCTCTAAGACCTTCATAGTCAATATCTCCATTTGAAATACAGGTTTCTGCCACCTAGACTCATGCTGACTGGTCCCTGTGGCAGAAGAATGAGCAATGATAATCATAGTCCCCTAAGTTCTTGGACCAAAAAATTATCAGATACAGCCCGGCATTACTCCCTATTTGATGGGCAATTTTTGTTGGGGTACTTGGCCCTGGTGAAATAGGAAAGGATTACCCAAAGCTCCCAGTTCCTTTTGAGGCCTGAAATCCCTGTTGCATTTTGGATCTTGGGTAATCATATTACTCACTCAGGCAGTCTCCAACAACAGAATGCCATCAAATTGAAGTGGTATATTCAGGATGTTTGCCAAGGCCCCCAGGGAGTGACATGCTTATGTGAGTGAGTGACAGAGGACACGATAGACTGTGATCCTGTTGCAAGACCAGATGAAGGCCTTTACTTTCCTGCATTGGAATCATGGGTTCAATAACTCAAGGAAGCTCCATGAGATCCTCAGGGCTGTTTCACTGATGGATCAGCCAACCAAAGTCATCAAGTGTCTGGATGTCCTGGGCATTAGCTGCTGTTTCTATTACTCTATCAACAGAAAAAAAATGCCAAATAGGCTGAAATCTGAGCAGTCCTTTTATCCCTGGAATACTTGGCACCAAGAGCCCCTAGTATCCCTTACTGACTCATGGGCCATAGTCCATAGCTTAGCAGTCTGGCCACATTCATGGAGGGAACACAATTGGAAAATCAAAGACCCCCAAGATTTGGGGAAGGAAATGTTGGAAACAGTTGGTGGGATGGAAGGGCACCAGCTATGTTACCCATGTTGATGTGCATGGCAAGGGCCCACACTCATGGAATTAGATGACATTCCATGGCACCCAAAACACACAGACAGCTAGCATTGTGAACAACTTTAATGGCTGTCTGATAAAGGAGCTTTGGCATCTACATCCATATAACTCTCTTACTGGATAAACTATCTACCTTATTGAGCCTTCTGGAATCTGAACTGAGTAATTCCCTGGAAGGGAAACATGGCCTTATCCTGATTCCTTGCATAGGGAGGGGAAGAGGGTGTTTCAGGAATCCAGTCTTTGCTACAAGTCTAATTATACTCATCATGATGCAGATTGTCCCTGAAAATGAAACCAAGAACACACCATTTGGGACTCACTTTTTCAGTCATGGTAATAAGATCATCCTGCTTTTACTTAATTACATCCTCCATGTGGATTCTAAAATAGTGGAGGTAAGGCCGCTCAGGTGGAAGGGCAGGATGATGGAAGAGGATTTAGAAGTGCTTAGCACATGTGGAGTGCCAATCCAATGAGCTGGAAAAATGTGGCCCAATGCAATCATACTAGATATTAGTGGGCAATACCTGTGACTGGTTGGGCCACCATCCCCTTGGGAATGGTCATGGGATATTTTCAAGAAGTCCTGACAACTCCCACCTATCAGTAAGTGGTAGAAGTGGGCTGGAAGACATGGGTAAAGCACTCAAATCAATGGAAAAGTAGTGAGGTTATAGTTCAGGGCAAGGGGGGTCAGACTGTCTGGCCTTAGAAGCAAAATGTAAGTTGTTGCAAACAGACTGAGAAAGGTGACTCCGTCAGAAGGTATCACAATACCACCCTGTTACGTCAAAGTATGGCGTTTGTTCTCTTTCTTGAGCCACACTATTTCAGAATCCCTTTCTTACATAAGGACAGACTGGGCCTGACTCATAAGGGTTTCTCCACATCTCAAATCACATCACCTGTTAAATGTTAACTTCCATGATATTATTCTTTCTTTATTTAAAAATGGTTATACATGTATGTTTAACAAAATCTAGCAGATATGGCCAAAGTCACAGTCTTCTTCCGGAGCTCGAGAAAATACAGGCTAGGAATAAACCCCTCTCCATAACCCCTGTTGCTTCTGTTTTTATTTTTTAAAACTATAATGAAGCAATTATTCTGTATTTTCTCAAATAAGAGTAGTATAATTTTACAGAAAAATATTCATATCTTATACTGGTGATTAAGATTGTAAGCTCTTAATTCAGACTGGGATAAAAAGAGAGCTTGTCCTTGAAGCTGTTGACTGACCATGAATGATTTCTGTAATCTGTCTGTGACATAGCCTCATCATCTGTGTAATTTATACTTTCAAAAATACTTATGAGATATTGTTCTAGGTGCTGGGGATCCAACCTTGAAGAAAATAAATAAAAACCTGTGCTCACAGAGCTTTTATTGTGGAGGAAAACAAAGAGGAAACAAAAGGCATAAGCAAAATATATAGAATGTTGATGAGATAGATTCTATGGGAAAAAAATGCCACTGGAAAAGGGATGGAGAAGATGTAATTTTAAATAGGTTGGTTAGGAATGGTCTGTTGAGAAAGATAATGAGAAAAGATACATGCAATTATATGGGGGCAAGGGATTTTAGGAAAAAGAAAAAAATGAATAATGTGTACAGGGAAGTGTGAGGAGGCCAGGATGTCCACTCCAAAGTGAGCATGACAGACACAGTGATAAGGGATTTCTTGATAGGAGTAAGGGGGGGTTCAAGATCTTTATGGAGGCTCTTGTGAAAATTCAGAATTTTACTTGTAGTGTGATGGGAAATCTCATAGATTATCTGAAAAATATGTGACATGATCCAACTTGCTTTTTCATCAGCATCATCTGATACTGATGGTTCTTCCATTAAGATTGGGCTCAAGGGGAATAAGGCAGAAACCAACAAATCTAACAATAATTGGCAATAATTTAAATACTGAGATGATGGCCAGGGTGATGTTAGAGGAGTTATTGAGAAGTATTCACACTTCTAACATATTCTGTACATATAAACAATATGGTATGCTGATGGACTAAACGTGAGGAATCTGATACAGAGAAAATTCCGGGATGATTCCTAGTTCTTTGTCTGAACAAGTAAGATAATGGCATCCATTAATTGAAATTAAATTTTACATATTGCAAGTTCCTATCTAAGAGTTATCTTGGGAAGATAAGCCAGATTAATTATAGATCTCAAATCCTTTGAATATTGTCTGGCACTCAATAGGTGCTCAAAAAATATAATTTATTTTTAACATTATTATATAAAATCAATTATTTTGCAAGCTAAAGTTATTGTTAATATTTTATTATACTCTATTCCATTCTTATTTTCTTCATAATTATTGGTAGAGTTGGAATTTTACAAGAATAGAATTATGTCATATCATTATGAACAAAAGAATTTCAAATGTTAAAAGGGAAAATTTTAGGTTATATATATATAATCAGAATTTTTAAAAAAGGAATATCAAGACAAACATTGAATCTTAATATAAAGCAAGGGCTGTAATTAATAGCACACATAAAATAATGTTTCCACACTACTTACCACAGTAATGCAAAATATTATTAATAGGGGTTTTCTTGGATCTCTGCCATGTATGCATAATTTTTCTCTAAACCTTCATCTTCTCTAATAAAAATAAATGATATAAATATATATAATGCAAGGAAGCAAGCTTTTGGGACATCTGAGCAAAAAAAAATACTTCAGACCAAATTTTACATAAACTAAGATATGCACTGATATGAAAGGGGTAAGAGTGAAAATGCAAAGATACTTGTAACTTTATATTGATCAAAGCTTATATTACATATTTAGTTACAATGTGACAGCTCAGTATCAATTAAGCATTTCCTAAACTAATTTTATTCTACATAAGCATAGAAAGTTTTGACCATCTTTGCCAACAAATATCAACATGTTACATTATCTAATCAAGTAAACGAGGCTAGCAGAGTAAAATGACTTCAAAATGTAGAACCTAAAATATGAGAATAGACAAAATGCATGTACAAGATGAGAGATTTGTTGAAATGCATATTATTATAAAATAAATATTGTTATAAAATAAATGCTTATTAATGACATCTCTCATTGCAAACAATACAAAGAGTATTGAAAAAATAGAGTTTATGGCTATATAGATTTCAAATGAAAAATAAATCATAATGAAGTCATTTATATGATATTACCTATGCTGTTGCAATTTTCACATAAATTAAGAATTAAAGGAAAATACTATTTGAATAAATTAATTGACATTTATGAGCCAATGAAGAGTTGCAAAACTTTATCATGTTTAAAACAGAGGCTGAACTTTATTATAATCAAATACTTGGAAAATGGGAATTATTTTTTTTATAAAAACTTTGAATTGCAGAGAAAATTAAAATGACAATCAAAGATTTTTAAAAGGAATTTCTAAAGGAAATTTTAGCAAACATCTTTTTAAAAAAATTAAGATTTTACTAAATTATATAAGCAAACTCATAGAGCACGAATCTAGAATATAGATTACCAGGGGGTTTGTTGGGAGAAATGAATTGTAAGTCAAGACTTAAAATGTACAGGGTTCCTATTTAGAAATAAATAATTTGGTAATAGATTGCGAGTATGATAGCAAAATATTGTAAATGTAATTTCCAAAAATGAAAAATATTTATATGAATTTGATTAAAATTGGAAATGTTAGATAGCATGTAAGGTAACAGAACAAAACATTAAAAAGAAATTTAGTAGGGGACATTTCCCAAACACTTTTGAAATTCTGAAAGACATTTGAATTATAAAAATTTCAGAATATATAAATATATGTTTGTCATTCTGATCAACCAAAGCAATATGTTTGCCATTTTAATAAAACAAATGATGCATTAATAAACAAAGAAACAATGCATATACAAGATGATAAATACGTATATTAGTAAAAATAAATACTTATCAATGACATGTCTAAAAGCAAATAAAACAAAGACTAGTGGTAAAAAATATAGATTGTAGATATCAATGATTTCAGATAAAAAATACGTCATAATACAAGGACCTTATACATGAAAATTTTAAACTTTCATATAAATTCCGTATTTTGAGGAAAATATTTTAATATTTGAATAAATTATTAAACAGTGATGAACTCCTAAGAAGTCATTAATATTTTAGTCCTAAAACAGAGGTTGAACTTTTTATAATCTTGCAAAAATCTTTTAAGAAAATGAACAATATGAATCTAGAATGAATACCTTGATATAAATTTATAAAATCAATGAAATACAAAATAATATGTCTAACAATGATTGCTTAATTTAAAATGCAAACGAGCTAATATTTTAAAATGAAAAAACCATGCTTTCTCTAAAATACATTGAACAGCACAAGAAATTACAACTGTAATTCAGATTATGTACAGGGAATTTTAAAGGAAATTTTATCAAGTTATTTGACAGAATTTAAGAGAGGTCACAAAATTTGGATTAATTATCAATTCTTACCTTTACTACATTAATTTTATTTAATTGAGCAAAAAATTCAACTGAAGAATTTCATTTTAAAGATCCTATAGAATTAAGGACAAAAGTGAATGAATTTTTAAAATCATACCAAAATTAAAAAAGAAACTAGTTGCTGAAGCTTATTGACACAGCACAGAATGGTAGGATTTTCAAATGAAATTATTAGCAGGTCCACACAAAAGAGATATTACTGCATACAGTTGGTTAGCTTCATAAATTTACAAAATGTTAGGTCTTAAAGCATAGCTAGATGAGATTCTTGGTTTCATTTATCTAACAAGAAAACACTCATTTCTTTAATTTTAATGGCAGAGTAATTACAAAAGTTTCTATGATGAGCAGAAAGAAAAGTGCAAAAGAGAAAAAGAAAATGTCAAAAATCATATATATTTACAGACTATGCACATACACATAATTGTGATTAGTCTAGAAAAACACAAACAAAACTTTCAAAAATAGGATAATTCTATTTTCTTTAATAAACTGAAATATATCCCACGTTTTTTCAATGTGTGTATTTAGTTTTTTCAATAAATTAATTCTTCACAAGATTATACTTTGCTCTAAGACCAAATATTGAAATACTGTTTGGCCTGTATAGCATTAGGTTTGTTTATGAATAAGATTAACCAAGAGTATTTGCAAAATACCAGTGAAGATTTTCATAAGAAAAGCTATTGTGCATTCAAAATATGGCAAGAATATAAGTATTCTGATGTTAGTGATCAATAACATTTAAGGTAGGGCAGTTAATACTTTCTAATAATCAACTGATTTGATCTTTCCAATAGCTCTATAGATTTCAAATTATTCTACTTGCACAGTTAAGGAAAATATATTTAAGTTCTAGTAATAAATAAGGGAAAATCTAGAAAACAAACACTGCATTGCCCCATTAAAAGCAGAAGTCTTAACAACTTTGCTATTTTACTATTCCACAGAATAAATGGAATGGCTTCTCAAAGTGGTCACCATAATAGAATTATTTCTCATTGGAACATACATAGGGATGTATTTTACACAATTTGAAAGGTAATAACTCAGATTATTTTCTTTTTTTTTTGCATATGAGTTGCCCTACAAACTACACATATTTAAACCACAAGTGTGCTCCACCCTCTCTATAGCCTGCGGTGGCAAAACTCTCCCTGTACAGCAGGCTGGAACATCCAATTCTTCAACTACCAGTACAAACTCACTCTCTCTCATGGGTGGGGTTCCTCTCATGGCCTAAGGAGATATCTTAATTCAGGCCTCAGCCTCCATGGATTTCCTCTTAAAGCCATTTTCTCTTTCATCTCTTCCTTCCATGTTCCTTTTAATCCAGACTGACAGTGGTTTTCTTCATGCAGCTTTCTCAAAAATCTTGATGGTTTAGCATGCAGGAATCAGGGGTCCAAGACATCAGACAGTAAAACTTTTAACAATTCTTTCCTGGATAGCTGCATTTTCAATAATGACTTACAAGTTCCAAGTTTAATTAATTCCTCAAATGGAACACTATTGTGTAAGGCTTGATTTCCAGAGGCTTGGAATTTCCATAATCAGTTTCTGTTGTCTATTTGCTCAACAATTCATTTATCAGCTTATCTCTTTCCTCTAACATTTTGCTTTAAGCCACAAGGAGAAGCCAGGGTGCATTACCCACATTTAGTTTAGAAATCTCCTTGGCTAAATATCCAAGAGCATAGTTTTCAAATTCTGCCTTTCATACATCAGGAGTCAATCGTGCTAAATTCTCTCAAATTTTAAACACAGATCACCTTTTCTCTAGTTTCCAATAATAGTTTCATCATTTATTTCTTATCAAAAATGACCTCATCAAAAAACTTTTTAAGGTCCATATTCCTACCCACAGTCTCTTCAGAGCACTCTAGGCCTTTTTTTAAAGCATCCTACAATTCCTCTAAAGAATACCCCTTACCCATTTATACAACCATTCCAGCATTTTGGTAATTGCAAAAGGATTACCCTACTCCTGGTACCAAATTCTGTATTAGTCAGCCAAAAGGGGCACTGATGCCAAGTACCTGAAATTTGTTGGTTTTTATAAAGGTTATTAATTTAGCATAGAGGCTTACAGTTACAAGGCCCTAAAGAGTCCAACTCAAGGGACGATTAAAGACCCTTCCTTGACCAAAGTCTGTTGTCACATGTTGAAGCAAGAAGGAAGGCAAGGTCTGTGAGAGTTCAGCCTTCTTTCCTCTTAAGTCTGCATGGGCCCAGCTTCATGCTGTGTATCTCAGCTGTAGGCTGGAATAGGACTCAACTGTTTTGTTCCCTTCAGCTACAAACTATCAGGTGAATGGCTCATCTTTCTTCACGGTGACATAAGATCAAAGCTGACAAAGTTCTCTCCTCTGGCATCTATGAAGCTCTCTCTATTCGCATGTGCCTGGGTCTATGTGAGTGTTCATTTACATATCCCATGTGAGTAAGGACTCAATCCTGCATGCTTTAATGATGTGGTTGAATCAAAGCCTTAGTCTTGATTTAATTAAGAAAATGTAATCCTTTGAATTTAAATCAATCAAAGGGTGTTATATCCAGAGGTGAAGACTAGTTTACAAATATAATTTATATCTCTCTTTGGAATTCATAAATAATATCAAACTGCCACAAATGGTAACTTACAAACTCTCTTTATTGGACTGGAAACAAGAAGTCTGTTTCTTTTTATAGAGGACTTTTTAGTATGTATTGCACTGCACACGGCTATAGAATATTTCCTTGTCCTAATAGAGAGATATGAATTCTTTTTGAATAATTAATTCGAGGGATTAGAAATTGAGGTCCCCAAATTATTACTTTGGCTCTCGAGTTTACATTTAAGAATAAACGCTTAAAAGAAACATTGTTTTGATATTAGTTATGAGGAGAATGTTTTGGTAGATTCAGAAGACATGTCCCCCTCTTGAGAAAAGAGTAAGTTTCACTGAAAGAAAATTATTTTATCCCTCTTAATGTTTGTTCAAATAAACAAAACTTGGAATAAAAATAAAGGAATAAGAATAAATAAAGTAGAAGCAGTTGTGACATGAAGTAAAATGAGGTTGTTCCCAGCAAGTACCTGGATCATTAGGCATAAATATTGAGGAACAAAAACAAATGCAAAGTCATTCCTCATATTTAAATGATAGAGGCAGGGATAGATACTTAATCCCAAATTAGAGTATCATAGGAAACGTCAAATATGGGCTCTCTTTTCTGACTGTGGAGCATTCGTGTCTGGGGCCAGGTGTAATTTGTTTTCTAAGCTATACATTTTTTTTCCTGATTATTCATTATACACTCTTTGTATATTTTAACATGTCTCAAATAATTTTTGATATTTCAGAATGAACATAATCAATATCTGTGAAAGTGGCAAGGAAAGTATTTCATAATAGAAAGCTATGGTTTTGAGCCAGAGTGCAAAAAGCACTTCTAGAGGCCTGGATGGATGCAAGTGTGTGAAGGCATATGTGCAAGTGAGGTAACATTGAGGAGCTCACAGGGATTCCAAAGTGGAATTACCTTCATCATGAATGCAGAGGTTAAAATGTGAAAAATATGAGGATTTATCAAGCCATCAATTCTGAAGACATCAAACCTAATTATAATAAATAAAGTTAAGTTACACAATGACTCAGAACAGCAATACATGTGCCAAAGTATGTTTAATATGGATATGTTTGAAGGTAGTAATAGGCATATATATGACATAATTTATCTACTTTATAAACTTCTGTATTGGAGGGATAGTAATGCTTTATTCAGAAATATCCTAACATATGTAGACTTTATTAGATTAACACAAATCATATTCTCCTTTAGATTTTTATCATAATTATATGAACTGACACCCTCCTTGAGCTGAGCACAGGTGGCCTCTCTATTCTATACCGTTGTCATTCCAATGACATACAATAACTTTTCCCCACTTCACATCTTTGATCAAATGCCAACTTTGCACTGCCAACCAAACACTTTCTCCAGTTGCTTTCTCATGCACTTATTCTTGAATTTCTCATGCCTTATTCTTTCTTTTATTATCATTTTGTTTCTAATATTTCTCATTTTATCCACATTCAAACATATGACAGAATGCTATTAATTTTGTTCACGATATTGCACTACCATCACTGCCATTGATTATTAAAACTTTTCCATAATCCCAAATATAAAATCTACATTTTAAGCCTTAACTCCCTATTCAATATCCCCACACCATCCTCTGATCATCTATACTCTAGATTCTGACCCTATAAGTTGTTTATTCATTAATTCATATCAATGACATTATACAATATATGTCCTTTTGTTCTGGCTTATTTCATTCCATATGAAAGCTTCATGTTTGAATCATGTTGTCACATGTGTCAGAACTTTTTCCTTTTACAGGCTGAATAATATTCCATTGTGTGTACATACCATATTTTGTCTATCCATTCATCACTTGATAGATGCTTGGGTTGCTTCCATATTTGGGCAATTGTGAATAATGCTATTATGAAGAACAGTGGTCACATATCTGAGGCCCTGCTTTGAATTATTTTGGGTACTTAGAGTTGTTCTTCCATTCCCACCATCAGTGAGTGAGTGTTCCTATATCTCCACATCCTCACCAACAGTTTTTATAGTAGTCTTTACAATTTAACATGGTGTATCACATACTACAGAATATTATTCTGTATCTCCCAGATAGAATATAAGCCCCAAGGAGAGAAAACTCTTTTACTTTATTGCTACACTTTGCAGACAGAACTTGGTGCATTATAGAAATTCAAAATATTATTTATTTAAAAAATTAATAAAATTAAGTGACCTATTGAACACAATACATCCAGTGTCTCTTTATTCCAGCAGGTTAAATGCATCTCCAAATTTATAAACTCTGAATAAATATGTGATAATTTCAAATTGGCATAATTTTTTAAACAGTCTTTCACAGCAATTATGAGTCATTTATACAAATGGTTTAAAATTCATCCATAAATTTCTAAACCTTTTCAATGTTTAAATTTATGGGGCTGCAGTATCTGAAAAAATTCAATACATTTAAAGTTAACATTCAAAATTTAAAATAAGAAAGTCATTTCAATTTGAAAATTAAAAAACATACAACTAAAATGCAATCTTAAATTACTCTAGGAAAAATAAAAATAAAATATTTACTCTAGAATATTTATGTGTTGGATATATGAATAATATATATTACTACATATAATTTAGAGCAGAAATCAGAAAAATAATGGAAATATTATATTTTGTATTATTAAACATGTAACAAAAATAAAGAAAATAATCATGTTTCTCTAGGTACTAGATAAAAACTAATAAATTCAACATTAAAAAGTAGGAGAAATAAAACAGTGAAATTAAAAAATCAATGAATAAATTAAAAACAAATAAAAATTGAATAACATTTATCTAAAGGGATCAAAAGATAAAATTAACACTTTAATAAGTTAAAATAAAAAAGCAGGAATAAAAATGAGAGGGGAAAAGAGATATCATAGATAGAAATATATGAGCTAAAGAATCAAACTATATTATAATTTTAAGTCAGAAAACAATTATATTCTTGGGTCAGATTTTGGCTTCTGCCATAACACCATGAGTGGTAAAAGAATTCCCCTGCCCTCATATAAAACTCTAAACTTCAACAAATTGTACAAGAAAAATGTTTTCAGACATTGCACAAGAGGCATAACAGGTCAGGTACCTAGGAAATAAGGGAAATATATGAAAAAGGACCCTTGTATACCTGCCTTTCTGTAGAAATTGCTGACTATAGAGATAGAGAGTACAGAGTATAAAGGTGGTGCAGAAATCAAGAGGCAGAAATTGAAGTTCCCAACACTTGAAGAAGTTGGAACATTAAACATAATTTAATTATACACTAAAATTAAGGTATCAAAAGGAGATGCCTCAAATATCAGTACTGGGAGTCCTTGCCCTACATGTGCAGGAGAACAACCAAGCCTATACAAGAGAGGCTGCTACTTTGATGAGAACAGAACATAAATACCAGAGGTCATGAAAGGCTGGGAGACACTGAATTTATGGTCCGGCCAGTAAGAGGCATATCTTTGATGAACTCAGGGATGAAATTAAGACCAAAAAAAAAAAAAAAA
>JAQZBX010016107.1:0-22895 GCA_029593785.1 Cabassous unicinctus | reverse complement strand
TCTATACTCCCTACAATGTATCATTTACAAAGTAAAATCATATAGATAATAAATTACTAAACATAAGACAAAGCAAGGAAACATGGACCATTTTAATGAAAAAAAAGAAGTTAAAAAAACAAACAAACAGATTTTAAGATGATACCAAAGTTTGAATTAGCAGGATAGGAATTTAAAATAGCTGTGTACACATATTTAATGACTGAAAGAAAACATGATCCCAAAGCAGAAATATATTTGATGTCACAGCAGAAAAAAATGCAGACTAAAATAAAATGAACTAAATAAAAATCCTAAAAATGTAAAATACATGAAAATTAAAAAAGAAAATGTCCAAAGGATTCAACTTCAGATTTTGCAGGCTATCAAAGAAAGTATCTATAAACTTGAAACCAGATCAAAAAATGTTTCTCAAACTGAGGAGCTAAGAGAAAAACAACCACAATGAATAACTGTTTAAACACACACACACACACACACACACACACACACCAAGAACATAGCCAGACTGGATCAGAAAATTTTGAAAAAAAGTGGTTGAAATTTTATAAAATTTGGAAAAAGTCATCAACTTACAGATTGAAGAATTTCTGAATATCTAAAACAGGTTCTTGTTTCAATGTACATACACACACAGAAGCTCTTCACAAGCAAGCTAGAGAAAATGAAACAGAAGCCTCAAAGAACTCAGGGTGGGAAAATAAAAAAATAAAATAAAATATAATATAATAATAAAACAATAAATAACATTGCATTTTCAGGTTTGTAATGTATATAAGTGTAAAAATTATGAAATAATGGCTAAAATGATAAGGTGTAAATGTAATTAAATACTTTCAGACTTGTTACATTTTATAAAAAGAGGTGTAATAATAAATTTTTTAATTAGCAAAGTTGTAGGTTTACAGAAGAATCATGTAGAAAAAACAGAGATACCTTATAACCCACTCACATACAGTTTTTCTTTTATTAATGCTATGCATCATTGTTGTAATTTTGTTACATTTGAAGAAACAATATTAGTATAAATATACTATTAACTATTATCCATTATTTACATTATTATTTACTGTATTGCACAGCTCTATGTCTTTTTCTTAATTTTTATTCTGATAATATAGATGTAACCTAAAATTTTCCTTTTTAACTATTTTCACATATACAAATCAGCATTGATATTTAAATACATAAGGCTGTGTTGCTATCACTATCATCCGTTACCAAAACTTCCATCACACTAAGGAGAAACTGTACAAATTATGCATTAATTCCCTGTTCTCCACCTTCAGCCTAACTCCTGGTGATCTGTATTCCAGTTTCTGACATTAAAAATTACATGTTATTGTAATTTCATTTCAGTGAAATCATGAAATGTTTGCTTTCTTGTTCTTGCTTACTTTTCTCAATATGTTTTCTTGTTTTTGTTTTTTTTAAATTTTTAAGTCAGTTTTATTGATACATATTAATAAACATACAATTCATCCAAAGTGTACAACCAATGGTATTTGCTGTAATCACACAGTTGTGTATTGATCACTTTAATTATTATTAGAACATTTTCATTATTTCAATAATAATAATAAACAAAAAACAGACAAACAAACAAGAAAATTCTTCATCTCTAAATCTCTCTATGCTTGCCCCACTGTACATAGCTGTTGTGTCCATCTGTTCTATCTAAAGTATACAATCAATGGCTTTTAGTATAACACAATGTTGTACATTCATCATCTCAAAAATTATAGAACCATTTCAATACTCCTAAAAGAAGAACTCCAATCCCCTTAGCATTCCTTCCTCAGACCTACATAGCAACTAATCTCCTTTCAACTTTATAAATTGATTTATATTTATATTTTATGTAAACAGAATCATATAATATGTAGTACTCTGTATGTGGTCTCCTTCATTTAGTATGTGATTTTTTTTATCTGATATTAGCATTGTATAATATTAACTTACATTTGCTCAGCTTCAAAGAAAAATGGTGTTATACATTGCAATTCAACCCATACTCATGTTTCACATAATATATTCCTATTTCACATAATATATTTAGTTCATAATAAGGCAATCATACAGTATTTGTCCTTTTGAGTCTGGCTTGCGTCACTCAACATAATGTTCTCCAGGTTCATCCATGTTGTCATATGTTTCACGACTTCATTTCTTCTTAATGCTGCATAATACTCCATTGTGTGTATACTCCACTATTTGTTTATCCATTCATAAGTTGATGGTCACCTGGGTTGTTTCCTACTTTTGGCTATCATGAATAACAATGCTATGAACATCGGTGTGCAGATGTCTATTCGTGTCATTGCTCTCAGTTCTTCTGGGTAAATACCTAGCAATGGTATTGCTGGGTCCCATGGCAAGTTTTTATTCAACTTCCTTAGGAACTGCCAAAGAGTTCTCCACAGTGGCTGTACATCCCCAACAACAGTGAATAAGTGTTCCTATTTCTCCACATCTTCTCCAACATTTACAGTTTTTCAACTTTTTAATAGTGGCCAGTCTAAGAAGTGTGAAATGATATCTTGTGTTTTGATTTGCATTTTGCAAATCGCTAGTGCTGTTGAACATTTTTTTCATGTGTTCTTTGCCATATTTATTTCTTCTTTAGAAAGTTGTCTTTTCAAGTCATTTGCCCATTTTTTAATCATATAATTTATTTTTTTATTGTTGAGTTATATTATCTCTTTATATATCATGGATATTAAATGCTTATCAGATAACATGATGTTTTCAAGGATCATCACTCCTGTAGTATGTATCAAAACTTCATTCCTTTTTACAGTTGACTAATATTCCATTGCATGTATATACCATATTTTGTTTACCCATTCATCTGATGATAGATATTTGGGTTGTTTCTATCTTTTGGAATTTATGAATAATGCTGCTATTAACATTGGTATACAAATATTTCTATGAATCCTCACCTACAATTATAAAAGATTTGTTGGTAGAAGTGAGATTTCTGGGTCACATGGCATTTCTATATTTAACTTTCTGAGGAACATCAAAACTGCTTCCCATAGCAGCTACACCAGTCCCATTAACATTCCTACCAATAAAGAAAAAAGTTCCCTTTTCTCCACATTATCTACAGCACTTGATATTTTTGGTATTTTAATAGTAGGCATTAGAGTGGGTATGGAATGGTATATCATCGTAGTAGTGATTTCTATTTCCATAATGGATAATGATGTGCATCATGGTGGAAGAATGATAATTTTCCCTTTAAGATCAGGAACAAGTCAAAGATGCCAAATGTCACCACTTTTATTCGACATTGTATTGGAATTCTTGCCAGAGCAATTAGGAAAGAAAAAAAAGACATCTAAACAGGAAAGGAAGAAGTAAACTCTCTCTATTTGCATATTATGTGATCTAATATAGTGGAAGTCATGAAAAATCTACAACAAAGCTCCAAGAGGTGATAAATGAATAGAGCACAGTGGAAAGATACAAGTTCAACACTCCAAAATCAATAGTGTTTCTACAGAAAAGCCATGAACAACCAGAGGAAATCAAGAAAAATATTCCATTCACAATAGCAACTAAAAAACCACATCTCTAGAAATAAACCTAACTAAGGAAGTAAAGGACTTGTACACAGAACACTACAAAACATTGTTAAAAGAAAGTAAAGAAGACATAAATAAATGTAGGGATATTCCATGTTCATGGATTGATAAGATGTCAATACTACATAAAGCTATTTGTTGATTCAAGGCAATCCTAATCAAAATTTCAACAACCTTCATTGGAAAAATGGAAGAGCCAATCTTAAAATTTATATGGAAGGGTAAGTGGCTCCTAATACATAAAGCCATCTTTTAAAAGAAAATGAAGGTGAAAGATTCACCCTTTTATATCTTAAAACTTATTAAAAAGCCAAAGTGATAAACAGAGTATACCAGCCAAGGACAGACATTTAGATCAATGGAATAGAATTGAAAGCTCAAAAATCACCCTCACATTTATGATAAACTGATTTTTGACAAAGACTCAAAGAAAATTGGAACAGAATAGTCTCTTCAACAAATGTTTCTGGGAAAACTAGAATTCTATTTGCAAAAAAATAATAATAATAAAAGGAGAATGTAGACCTGTACCTCTTCGGCCAGTACTGCATACGATACACAGAAATCAACTCAAAATGGTTTAAAGACCTAACTGTAAGAGCAAGAATAATCAAACTCATAGAACCAAACATAGGGAAGCATTGTAAGGACCTTTTGTTAGGCAACAGTTTCTTAGGATTTACACCCCAAGTATAAGCAACAAAAGAAAAAAAAAACATAAATGGGACCTTATTAAAATAAAAAGAAAACTTTTTTTGTTTGTCAGAACACTTTATCATGAAAGTAAAATGGCAACCTACGTAATGCGAGAATATACTTTGAAATCACATAACCAATAATGAATTAATGTCAAATATAAAAAAAAGTGTACTTTTAAGTAATATAAAGAAATCCTTGAAATTAACAATGAAAAGGCAAACAATCCAATTTAAAAATGAATAAAAATTTTAACGGACGTCTCTCCAAGAAGACATCGAATGGCCAGAAAGCACGTGAAAACTTGCCTAACACCATTAACGACCAAGGAAAAGCAAATCAAAACCAAAGTGTGGTACAATTTCACACCCATTAGAATGATGGATATTAAAAAATGTTTAATAACAAGTGTTGGAGAGGAAGCAAAGAAATAGGAACACTCATTTATTGATGATGGCAACTTAAAATGATGCAGCCACTGTGGAAGACAATTTGGCAGTTCCTCGAAAGTTAAATATAGAACCACCTTATGACCCAGCAATCCCACTAGTAGGAATATATCCAAAAGAATTGAAAGCAGGGGCTCAAATAGATATTTGCACACCAATGGTCATAGTGGCATTATTCACAATTGTCATATGATAGAAATAACACAAGTGTCCATTTTCCAACGATTGGATAAACAAAGTGTGGTATATATATGTAATGGACTATTATTCATCTGTAAAAAGGAATGAAGCCCTAATACCTGGGACATATGGATGAACCTTGAAGACATCATGTTGAATGGAATAAGCCAGGCACAAAAGGACAAATATTGCATAATCTCACTGATTTGAAATAATTAGAATAGGCAATCTCATAGAGTCATAATCTTGAATAGAGGTTACCAGGGTACCTGATGGGAATAGTGTATGGAAAGATAAGGCTTAAAATGTATAGAGTACTTTTTTAGAATGATAGAAATGTTTGGGAAGGAATGGTGGTGATGGTAGCACAACATTATGAATGCAATTAACAGCACTGAAAGGTATCTCTGAATATGATTCAAAGGGTAAATGTTCTATTATATATATGATAACGTAATAAAAAGAAAGAATCCATGGAGCATCACTACACAAATAGTTAACACTAAGTTAAAGCATGGAACTTAATTTATAATAAAAATAAAAAATGTATTTTCATCAAATGGAATAAATGTTCAATAGCAATGGAGGGTTTTCTTAGTGGGGTGATATATGGGAATCCTGTATTTTATTCACGATTGTTCTGTAAACCCAAAATTTCTGTAAAACTAAATAAATAAATAACAGAACAAACAGAAAAAAATAAAAAGGATGTAGAAACATATTTGTTTATATAAGCATGTAAAAATTACTGCACAAAGTAGTATTATTAGAAAAATTAAACAAATGTATTCCACAGATGTATAGGCTAATATAAAATAACAATAGAGACGATTTTTCTAAAAGATGTGAAAATAATTAACAGATATTCAAACACATAAAGCAAAATTTGACAGAATTATGTGGAGGAATAGAATTTAAAAAAACATTTTACATTGACTAATGTCAAGAGTAAAGTTCAAATTTGGTTGAAATGTAGGACAAGGAAGTTATGTTTCCTTTCTTTTTCTCATTACTGAGCTTTGTCAAAATTATTTTACTCATAAGGAAAATATTTTGGAATCCCACCAAATAAAATTTCAGCAAATATATTATTCTTGAAGTTAGGTTCTTTGTTTTACTCATATTATATTCAGTTACACTTCATGACAACAGAAAAAATGAATTCAATGTTAGTTAATGATGATTTTGCAACATTAAGCAGGCTCATTTGAGGTAGCATTTATATAATAAATCTCCAATTTATTTCTCATTTGGTTTAAATCATAATGTCACCTATGATAAAATAAATTGAAGCTGTACTTTTTTATCCCCAAAAATGTCTCCTTAAATATCACTAAAGATTTGATGAAGTATTGTACTTCCTAAACTCATCACATATGTAATATAATATTTTGTAACTCCTTTTTCGATACCAACAAATTCTCTCATAAAACTGGAATATAAACAGTTTTTCCTCTAAGAGTTGCTTCTAAATCTATATGAAAATTGATTTCATTTTGATTAACTATTGCATGAATCCTAACAAAACATTTGACCTAATTATATATGGAAGAAGTGAATTTTTGGCAATAATTATAATTTAAAAATATTTATTCATTTCAATACTGATTTGTACTTTCTTCTCTTATGTGTCTTTTAATAAAATAAAAATCGATACACTAGAATAATAAAACAAGTTGCATAAACATTTTTATACTAAATACAACGATACACCTGATGTGTTTGTGAATTAGGTGACACTGACAAACCTGACTGAAGAAACTCCACCATGTTTTTTTACTTGTGATGCCTCAGAGCTGCCCATTCATCAGCTGGTGCATGCAACTGGAATGAAATTATATACGAGGCACTAACCAATATAGAATGTGTGAATTTTTTGTTTTACAAAAGGTTAGTACTGCATATGTCAAGTTATATCATAAATACTTAATGATAAAACCAGGATGTTACTGAAAATACAGTGTGATAAAAGTATATATACATGTAAAATGCCTTATATAATAAAAATAATTGGAAATAAATATATGTAAAGATTAACATTTATGAATGATTTCATTTTCTTCTTTGAATTTTGGTGCATTCTATTTTCAGTGTAATGAACCAATTTTATTTCCATGCTAAGTATCACTTTTAAATATAAAAAAGATTTCATTGGGAAAAATGTGCTTTTACATCCCTGTGGTTAATGTTCTGGGTTTTCAGTGACAGTGTAATTAAGTATTTCTCTAGAAATACCTTCTCTGTTATCTACTCAAAAAATTAATGCATCACCAAGGCATATTAAAAAACTGTGTTCAAGTTTTATAGTTTCAAAGGGAGATGAAACTCTCTGGTACAAACATAACAAGGATATATTTATTTGTTCTCAAACCTTTTCCTTGGAAGTGTGCCAAGGAATCTTCCTTGAAATTAGTCCCAGGGATGAATGAACGTATATTATCAACAACCCTCATAATAAGAGGTCCTGTGGCATTATAAGGGTAAGTTGCAAGGGATATTCTGGTCTGCTTGTGTTCACAGCAGCTCCCTGGAATACTTGTGAGGTATAATTTCCAGGTGAACTTTCTATTTGATCATGTTCTCAACACAATCTCTGTGTTGATGTAATTTAACTTAGAATAAAACAAAAAATGCACGCAGATATGTTTAAAACTTATTTATCTCAAAGGAGGCAATATAACCAAAATGTCAGGCACCTATATGATTTACCTATTTTATTTGTGAAACACTTGTAAGGTTGACAAATTTCTAGATAGAAATAATACCAGAATACGTTTTTCAAAAACTTAGGCTCATGGTAAGTATTATTCTCAAAGCTAGAATTTTAGTTTAGATCAAATAAAATGTGGTATTATTAGAGGAATATACACATACTTACGATATCATTTAGACTTGAGGTAAGTCTAAATTCATTTAATGGAAATATAGAATTCATAGAAGGAGTGTTCATATGCAGACAATGCACACATTTGAAAATATAATTTATGGAAGAATTTTTATTTTAAATGTCAGGTAAAAATAGCAACATATTTTCTAAATACTAATAGAAGTTCTATAATTTTTAATACATCCAAGTAAAGTCCCGCAAGGTTTAATTTCTGATCTGTTATTTGGATTAAATAACATTAGATACAATAGAACAGTAAATGATGCATTACAGGTCTCTATCATTGTTTATTACATAACTAGCTTTTTTGTTGTACTGAATTTAAATATAAATAGGAGTATAGCATTATAAGCATGCTCTCCAGACTCAACTTATCTTGGCAGAATTCCATAGCCAACAATAAATGTTCTGATACTGGATAATTTAATTTCAGTACCCTTTTTATCATCTAAAATATGTACAATATTAATATATGTATAATAAATGCATCTGTATAATTGTGTTAATAAAGGGAAGTATTTATAACACATTCTAATTATGCAGTATGTATGAGAAACTATTACATAATATCCAAATTATCATATATAACATTTATATTTGGCAGTCAAACTAATATTTTTTTCATATATTTTGCAAATAATTCTTTCTCCTAAGTTTCTAAAAACACTAAATTAATTTGAAGACAAGCCAGACCATTCATAAAATTAGTTATTCATACTAGTATTAATTTTGGTTTCTCAACAGTTTATAGCAATTAGACAAGGTGGGTAGTAGGAATAACACAAATATGCCTGGCTTATTCTCATGGGGTTGACAGAGTCTGAAGAGATCGAGCAGGTCCTCTTTGTGTTGTTTCTCCTGATATACCTGATTACCATGCTGGAATGCAGGGAGGATACTGATAATTCACCTGGATCTTAAGCTTCACACACCTTTGTATTTTTTTTCTCAGTCACCTGTCATTCCTTGATCTCAGTTATTCATCAGTCTTCACTCCTAAAATTTTAGAGAACTTACTGACTTCCAATAAGTATATTTTATTCACTGGATGCTTCTCCCACATGTATTTTTTTATCTTCTTGGCTGCCACTGAATGTTTCTTTCTCTCTTCAATGGCCTATGACTGCTACGTAGCTATCTGCAACCTTCTTCACTACCCACCAGTCTCTGCCATGCCTTCATTACTGGGTCCTACATGATTAGTATTATTGAATCATTAGTTGTTGTTCCTTACATCAATAGTTTGCATTTATGCCAATCCAATGTTATCTATCAATTTTTCTGTGTCATAACTCCAATTTTAGCTCTATCTTGCACTGAAACTCATGACATTGAAACCATTATATTCATTCTCTCTGGCTCTACTCTAATGGTGTCTCTTGTCACAATTTCTGTGGCTTATGGGTCCATTCTCTCTAATATCTTGAAAATTACTTCCATTTCAGGAAAAGGCAAAGCCTTCTCTACTTGTGGCTCCCACCTCCTGGCAGTCACCATCTTTTATAGCACCATGATTTTTACTTATTTAAAACCAAAGAAGTCCTATTTCATGGGAAAGGATCAAGTGGCCTCTGTGTTTTATACTATGGTGATCCCCATGCTGAATCCACCCATTTATAGTCTTAGGAACAAAAAAGTGAAAAATGCTTTCATTAGAGTCATGCAGAAGAGTAAGATAAGGTTCCAGGCAATTGAAATGACAGTGACACTGGCTAAGTTCATCTATTCTACCTTTTGTATTCGGTATCTACTTGGTATTTCTCTAAATACCATAAAATCCTTTAGTTTCCTTTCTTTCAAACCATCCTCTACTTGACCATGCATGATCTGGAATATTGCCAAGAGTATGTTTTGAGAAATCTACACAGTAATTGGAAGTCATGAAATATGTGTTAAATACATGGACTGAATATGTCTTTCAAAGCAAAGAATGCAATAAAAGTATGGTGTTATCTTTCAAACTATAACACTAAATCCCTATGCATGCTCCAAATTCACAGAATACTAATATGGAGAGCATTTTCATATTCATTCCACTTTTCCTTTAGAGAAGAAATTTAGCGCAATGGTTAAAGAGTGCTGCTTGGAACTGCAAACAGGTTCCAGGGTTTAAATTCCAGTTCTGCTGGGGTTTTTTTTTTTTTAACTGTATGACACTAAGTAAGGTAGTGAAATTTTAAATATCATTTTCCTTAACTGTACAAGAAAAATCCTATTTCTAAGTTAATTTAGCTATTTTAAAGATTATATCAAATGAGGAATGGAAATAATTTAATGCAGGACTAATAAATCATGGCCATCAACATCAAAATACTTACATTATTGCAAAATTTTTAAAACTAAGTGGCTTTTGTAAAGAAAGTATTTACTGGTTTTATAATCATTTTTAGTTGATCTTATGGATTAACATACAGCTAAAAAAGAATACACTATTTCTAATATTTGATCTTACACCAAATAAAATATTGTGATAAAATTATGTAATTGAAAAAACTATAGCTAGCATGAAGAAAATTTGGAAAATAAATGTTAAAGAAAAAAGAAATATGCTAACCATTATTGATGGACTAATCTTACATATGGGCGTGTGTGTATTACTTAAATATACAAATTTTTCATCATTTCCTATTTCTTGTTTGCAGTTTTCACTTTCCAATTATCACTACAATGTTTGGTAATTCCTTCATCATTTATTTAATCTTGGAAGATGACAGTTTTCTTGATATAGGAGCGAAATCAAGAATCTTATCTTGCAGTGTTTTAAACTCTGAAGCTTTCTAACTTCATCAGGTTACATATCTGCATGAAGTAATATCTCTTTTTGTCTATCTGATAACATTTTAAAACCTTACCATTCTGTGATGTGTAATGAAATTTATTAATTGTTATTTCTCTTTTTAATTTCTATGTAATTAAAATAATTATTGCCATTCTCTTAATTTATATAATTGTTAATGATATTTAAAATTAAATTATTGAATTAATTTCTTTTCTCATTAGTTTTCAAATTTTAAATAGAAAAGTTGTAATGCCAAGAACTGTTAATTAATCCAAATAGTGTAGTGATCCATTAAATTTAGTCAGATAGGTTGTTAAAATTTATTTAAAAATCCCTCTATGTAATCTGTAATTGTAGTTTTATTTATCTCTCACATTCTAAGTTTATTTATGAAAGTATATTTTTCATTTTCTATAAAATTGACTATATTCCTTAAACATTTGCCATATGTATATTGTTTGCACTGAAATGATTTTTATTTTGAACTAATATTAAAATTTTCTTTGCAAATTTATATTTAGTTATCTTTCTGAATGATTTTTCATTGATTAAAATAAAGTTCAATCTCTGTTTTAGGAGTAAAATCTTTTCACTAGTTCATACTCATTAATTTATTTGAATCTTTGAAATATGCATTATTTCCACTAAATGCTTATTTTCTATGATAATTTTATCTTATCATATAAAATACCATATAAATTACCTCATTCTGACTGGTTTTGAAATTGAAATCTATATTGCCTACAATTTATATCTATTGTAATTCCTCTGTGTCTTGTTTGTAATTAGGGATGGCTTTGATAACATTTACTCACTAATAATATAATTTTTGTTTAATCTTTCATCTTATACAGTCATTGCATATATTCTTTTTTATAGATATGGTCTTTACCTTTTCTGGTCTTTTTTTTATGAACTGTGTTTGCCTTGGTTTCATTTTTGTATATTTATATGTTAGAAATTATATCTTGTTGGTTTGTGTTGGCAACTATGTTCAACAGAATCTTTAATTTTTTTGAAGCAAAAATAAGTACAGGAAAAGTTCATTTTAATTACATCCAGACTACCCTTTTCTTCTATAATATATTCTATAAAGCAGTTATTATGTTATTATATAAATACAATATAACTTTTGTGCAATATGGAAACACTAGACTGGTTACATTTTCCCTCATATGTCCCTACTTATATCAAAGCAATTATATTGTTTTCTGAATGTGATCTTGAGTAATTATTTTTTATTCCTCAGTATTCCCAAAACATTTTTATTTTTCTTTCATTCTTTTTTTATATTTATTTATCAGAGATGTTGTTATTGGTTTACAGAAAAATCATGCCTAATATTCAGAATTCCATTAAACCCTCCCTATTATTAATCCTTGCATTAATGTGCTATTTTGTTTCAATTGATAAAAGATCATCTTTTATAATTTTCCTATTAACTATGGCCCATGGTTACATTAAGGTTCACTGTTCATGGTGTACACTCATTTAAAAAAATATTTTAGTAATATATATGTAAACCAAAATTTCCCCTTTTAACTACACTCAAAATAATTTTGCTCATATTGCTATGTCAAAGTTCTATGTATTTTAACACTTCATCTATTTAAATAATGATAAATGAAAAAGACAAATAAGAGTATAGGTAGGTGGGTTGGGTTTTGTTTGTTGTTTGAATTTAATCTTCCTTCACCATTCATGGATTTGAAGTTTGAAGAGTTTCCTTATTTTTAGAAATATATATTTATTCTTATGCACTCTCTCTCAATTCTTGTTGTAGTACTTTAATTATATGTATCTTATAAGATTTAGTATTGACCCAGAGGTCCTGGATACTTTTTCTTAAACTTTATTTTTTCTTTAAAATTATTTCTGTTTCTTTAATTCCTGTTGGCTTACCATCAATTTCACTGATAGTTTCCTCATCTGCATTGACTCTATTGATCATTTTATTGATGGAATTTGTTTGTTCTTATATTGCACATGTTGTGTATACGCTTTGTAAAAGTTCTATTTCTAGTATTTCATTGGATGCTACCTAATAGTTTCCATTGCTATCATGCAGTTTCTCATTGTATTTGATCATGCTGTCTGTCTTCTCCACTAGATATTTTAACACAGTAATTGTCAATGTTCTTTAGTCAAAATCCACCAACAATTCCTGTGGTTGAGCAATTTGTTTTTATTAATCATTGCCGTGAGCAAGAACACATGCCATTAGGAAATGTACCATTTCTGAGAGGGTTTTAGAAAGAATCTATAATAGGATTTAGTTGGTTGTGTGAATCGGAAGGTGCTATAAAAAGCATTCATTTGGAAGCTGTCAGAAAGCAGGAGCAATTCTATGATTGAACATCTCAATAAATTTTACCTGCCATTTGGCAGACTAAAGTAAGTATAAAGCTATAAAAAGAGTAACGAAATAACAGTTCTTATTTAGTAAGAAAAGAGGAGGAAGATATTTGGTATTTTTCACGTCACACAGTGATCTTTTCTGAAGGTATCTTAGATTGCACCATTCTTTCGCATGAGCATTTGTTAGAGACCAGCAAAGAGGATATTGAGAGTGAATGCAAACCCTTCAATTCCATGGTTCCATGTTTTTCCAAATGGCACTCTATCCTAGACTTGACTTTAACAATTCTTAAAATTTATTTTTATTATTCCTGTCTTCTTGACCAGTGGACACATCTTTCTCCCAAACTCTGTCAAAGGTGATTACGATCATTTGTGTCATTTCCTTATTGACTGGCTTGACTTTTCTTGGTATTCAATGTCTTGGATCTTTCCATCTTTATCCTTCTGGTTGGTGCATTTATAATTATGATTTTGTATTTTAATGGCTTTTTCTAAACAATTTTATTTGCATGTTATACTATCCATTCAAAGTGTGTAATCAATGCTTCTCAGTATAACAAAAGACTTGTTAATTTATCACTGTGATCAATTTTAGAACATTTTCACTAGTCCAAAAATAAAACTTTCATACTCCTTATACCCCCTATTATTGACCTTTACAATTGGTATACTACTTTTTTATAATAATAAACTGAATTATTTTAGTGAAGTGTTAGATTTACAGAAAAATTGCACCAAAAATTTAGGAAATTCCCAAATAGCTTTCCCAACACCTGGACACATAGTTTCCATTATTACTAACACTTTACATTAGTGTTGTACATTTCTTACAGTCGGTTAACCAATATTGAAGCATTGCTATTAATTAAAGCCTATAGATTGTTTGACACTTTGTGCTATACAGTATTCTAGGCTTTGACAAATGTATAATATCACATGTCCTTCATTGCAATACCATACCAATCAATTTCACTGCCCTAAAAACGCCCTGTGTTTCAACTATTCATTCCTCCCTCTTCCTTCTGAATGCCTGGCAATGACTATTTTTATAGCAATGTCACTCAATCTTTTAACACAAAATAATAACTACAATAAAAATAAACCTACTTTGTCTGTGGTTACACTATCCCTTATGTTTATTCACTCCTCAATATTGAGGGTTTTAGGGTGATGTCCACTCTGACATATTCAGGTTGCAAAGTGACTTAGATATTATGGAGCAGATGGAAGGAATTTTTTATGCTGTAGTTATTGTTTTTTGAAATGGGACTTGTCCATCATCATCATTTTGTTGGTTGTTCAGGAAAAGCCCAAAAAACTGGAGATAGGAGTGGCCAAACCCTGCTGGGATTCAGGGTTCATCCAGCTGTAAACAGTCTGAAGATTTAAGTATCTGAAAGAAATATTTAATTGTTATATTGAGAATTGCAGTTTTAAATAGAAGGAGTAGAAGAATCATGGGTTTGAGAATTATAAATGAGTATAACTATGTTATGTTGAGGAAATAGATTATCATCATTCCCAAATCAGGCCCACTAAGGGGTGTTAATTTCATGAGACTATATGACTTCTCTCTGGTATCTGGATGTTCCCAGGGTCCTCAAGAGAATTCTTGTTTGAGGCTTTGTTTACTGTGGCAGTTAGTAAAATTTGCCTGAGACCTGCATAACATAACTTCTGGAATGATCTCCCAGTTTGCAATCTCTTAGCCATAGAAAGTTTTTTTTATTAAATATTTCCCCCTTTTGCTCAATCTCATTTTTCAAATGCATCACTGGTTACCACTTGGTAATAATTCTTCAGCACTAGAGAAGCTTATCCATGGAAGTCATATCTCACCTCAGGAGGAAGGTAGGGAGTTCATTTGCTAAGTTTGGTTTAGAGAGAGGCTGCTTTTTGGTAACAAAAAGGTTTTTAGGAAGTAACTCTTAGGCATTAATTATAATTATGTTAAGTTTCATTTTTACAGGAATAAGGTTCATAAGTACAAGCATTAAGATAGAGGACTTGGCATATTAACCTGCTTTTCCACCCAGTTTTAGCAAAGGATTTTATTTGTTAACTCCCCCTACCCATAAGAAAGGAAAATTCAAAAATAGTCACCCACTGCATCAACAGTTCTATAATAAAACATTTTAAATCATCCTTTCTTCTCTATCCAAGGTGTAATCTTTTATGTATTTCACATTTTACTGCAAACTGATGCATAGAAATACTCTGTGTGAAGGGCACATGGCACTTATTACATGAGCTCCCAATTTCTGGTATTCTTCCCCGTCTGTCAGTCAAGGGGTGCCTTTTTTTGGCTTCCCTCTTTTGATAGAAATTTATTGCAAAAGTTTCTCTCCTTTATAGCAAAATATTTTAAAAAATCCCTCTTCCCATTCTTTCTACAGAAAAGTTTCCAAACCAACTGTAATTAAAACACTGAAAGTTCAAGAATATCTGGTTTATTATAAGTTTTGGGGGCTATATACTTTGGCATTTACAGAGATAAGTGTATCTCAAGTTCTATTACATCCCAAAATGGCTAAGAGAAGAGAGGATTAGATCAGAACAGCTGCAATGCTGAGCCATTCTATGATGGAGGAAAACAGGCTTTCTCAAATATGAATAATACCTAAACTTGTTGATCACAAACCCTGGAATTAGACTCCAGTCCCTAATAGAGAATATATTTCAGGGAAAGCCAAGAGAGTACTGAGATATGTGAACAGAACAGAAAACTGGTGAGGGCACAAAATAAAGAATCCCAAGAAATTTTTGTGCCATTTTCACTGAGTAAGCCAGTAGTATAGAAACGTGAAGATCATGGCTGTGATCACACTAGGAAATTTTTTATGGAACTACATCAGTAAACATGAGCGACAGATG
The DNA here is from genome assembly GCA_029593785.1 of Cabassous unicinctus. Classification (NCBI taxonomy): domain Eukaryota; kingdom Metazoa; phylum Chordata; class Mammalia; order Cingulata; family Chlamyphoridae; genus Cabassous; species Cabassous unicinctus. Next base: position 7,076 of record JAQZBX010016107.1, on the reverse strand, counting down.
GCATCCTCTGGCTCACTGTGCTAAGTGACAAGCTCAAGCACAAACTTTCCATACAGATTGAGGCAGGGGAGTGTAATGAGGTATTTCTTGCCAGATAGGAACTCCTTGGTGAAGATGACTTTAAGGAAAAGTTTTTTGGCTTCATCATCAGGGATGATTGGAAGGACCATCACACACAGCCTCCATCTTTCCAATCAACTGGGGTAGTTTTCTGCCAACAGCAGGAGAGAGATAATTACTCTTCAAATCTCATTAGAGTTCCTTCCAGTGGTAGCTGGATAGAAGATAGACAGCTTCAGTGTTTTATCAGGACCAAAAATAAACACCAAATAAAGTGTCACAGGCATCCTCTTTTCATCTTTTTCTGCTGGATCAAGTATTCCCAACAGGATGACAAGGTTCTGATTCCTATTATTGATGACGGGAAAAGGTAATGTTTCTGTGCGCACATTACCATTGTACACATTGATATTCTTGCTCTAGGCAAGACGGTTTTCCAATTGTCTATTGAAAGGGCAATCATCTTAATATTCCTCATGGCAAATTCTTCTGCCAGCTTTGTAGCTCTGCCAAACTCTGGGTGCAATTCTTGGGGTAAAATCCCAAGGGTGGGGGAGAAGATAGTCATGGAAATTGAGGCGGCTGATGGTAGTATTGGCCTTAAAATTGGGAGCCTCATTCCTCAAAAAGCAGGCTTCCAGGCATGGTGGTGATGGTGATGTGGGAGAGTGAGGAAACACAATTGTCAAGCCACAAGCCAGCTGAATCTGGCAGAACTAGCTTGCTTTCTTTTGTTAGTCAAAATATTCCAGATATTTTTGCTAATTTTTTTTTGAGAAAGTAAAAAGACTTCCCCAAGATGAAAGTTTAATATTTTGTTAGATACTTTGTGGGATTGAGAAAACATACCTATAAAAACACGAATACATTCATATCCTGAAGAAATATGTTTTAGGTGCATATTTCCCAGTATATCACATCTGTATCAACACCCTGTACTAGTAAGGTAACTTTGTTATAGATCCTGAAAGAACATTCTTATATTTTCATTTTTAACAACAGTCTTCAATCCAGAGTTCACTGAGTTGTACAGTCACCTGTTTTATCCTCTAGCTTTTGTTCTAGCATCACATACAGCCCAAAACATTCCTTTCCAACCATGTTCACACTCACACTTCAGAACTGTTATTTACACATATATCGCTGCACCAAAATGACCTCTGTCCATTTCTAAACAATTGTAATCAACCTGTTTATAAATTTTGCACAGGTTAAGCATCAGCTCAACAATCTCTACTCCCCTTTGATCTCCTGGTAAACTATCTTCTAGACTCTAACTCCAGGAGTCTTCTCACTATTTTTATTTCATATCATTGAAATCATGCAATATCTGTCCTTTTGTGTCTGGCTTATTTCACACAACAAAAGGTCCTTGAGGTTTATCCACTTTGTTGCATGCATCAAACTTCATTCTTTTTACAACTGAAACATATTACCTTATATGTCTATACCACAAAATGTTCAAGCATTTGTCCATTGATGGACACCAAGGCTGCTTCCATTTTTTGACAATTGTGAAGAATGCCACTATGTACATTTGTATGCATATATCTGTCTGTGTCCTTGCTTTCAATTCATCTGAATGTATACCTAGCAGTGGGATTACCAGATGATATGGAAATTCTATGCTTAGCTTCCTGAGGAGCCACCAAACTGTCCTTCCACATTCATAAGGTTGATTGCAAAGGTTTAAATGTTTGGAAATGTTTAGAAGTGATGGTTACATTATTGTACATATGATTAACAGAACTGATTCATGGATGTGATTGTTATTTAATGTGGAAGTATGTGATTATATATGTCAGTAGAAGGAAAACTAAAGGATATACTTGGGACTGTATAACATAGTGAACCTGGTATGAATGATGACTGTAATTAAATAGTACAAAACAAAGAATGTATATTCATGAACTATAACAAACATATTTCACTAGTACATGGTGTTAATAATAGGGTAGCACATGGAAAAAGTGCAACTAATGCAAATTATGAACTATAGTTAACAGTAATATTTTAATATTTTTCCTTCAAACGTAACAACATTTAGATGAAATTTTTGAATTTCTAGAAACACTAAGTAATCTACATTGATGAAGTAAGAAATAGAAGACATCAATAGACCAATGACAAGTAATGTGGTTGAATCAGTAATCAAAAACCTTCCAACCAGGACCAGCTGGCTTCACAGTTGAATTCTACCAATCACTCCAAAAAGAACTAACTTCAATCCTGCTCAAACTCTTCCAAAAAATAGAAGAGACAGGAACATTACCTCATTCTATGATACATCATCCTAATGTTAAAGCTGTATAATGACATAACATGAAAAGAAAATTTCTGACCAATCTCTTTAATGAAACTGGATGCAAAAATCCTTAATAAAATACATGCCATTTGGGTCCAACAACACATAAAATGAATTATACACCCTGATCAAGTGGGTTTTATCTCAGTTGTGCAAGAATGGTTCAACATAAGAAAAGCAATTAATGTAATATACTGCATTAACAGATCAATGGAAAACATTATATGATCATTTTTATAATACAGAAAAGGCATTCAACAAAATTCAGCATCCATCCTTTTCTTTTTCTAACAATTTATTGAAGTATATCATTCATACATGAACATACATAAACAATAAGTGTTAAATAAACATTGTGCAATTACAAAAGAAACATACATAATATCATACAGAGCTCCCATACATCACCACACCACAAATACTTTGCATTGTTTTCAAACATTTGTTAAAAAAATTATGAAAAAGCGTTGTCAATGTATCACTATTAACTATAGTCCATATCTTACTCCCCTACACTTTGTTATTTTAAGGATTTATTTATTTACTTTTATCCATTTTTACCCGCCACCCCCCCTTTTTGTTGTTTTTGTGTCCATTTGCTGGGCAACTCTGTGTCTGTTTCCTGCTCACTCTTCTCATCCTTCTCCTCCTGCCTTCACTGGGATTCGATCCTTGGAAACTCTGATGTGGAAGAGAGGCATCCTACTGCTTGTGCTAACTTAGTTCTTGGTTTTTCAGTGTGACTTATCTTGGCTCTCCCTTGTGTCACTCTCCTGTTATGTCATCATCTTGCTGCATGGCTTGGTGGGGCCTGACTGTGCACCCATGCACAGGGCCTGGGGAGCTCACCCACTCGTGGGTCCTGGTGGCACACCCGCACACTGGACCTAGCGGCCTGTGTGCCTTATATATTTTTTTGTATTTTTACTGAGTGGTCTGTGGATCGAACCCAGGTACCTCCATATGGGAGTTGGACACTCAACCATTTGAGCCACATCTGCCTCCATATGGTCAATTCGTTTTTGACAATTCTGCCAAGTCAACCCTGCTAGGACAGAATATTCTCTTTAACAGTTGGTGCTGGAAAAACTGGATATCTATATACAAAGAAAGAAAGAAGACTCCTACCTACACCTTATACAAATATTAACTCAAGAATGGATAAAAGACCTAATCATAATAATCAGAATGAAAAATCTCCTAGAACAAAATGTAGGGAAACAACTCCAAGATATTTTGGTAGTTGGTGGCTTTTTAGACCTTACACTCTGTGGCAGTTTGATATTATTTATGAATTCCAAAAATAGATATTAATTATGTTTGTAAACTGGTCTGTTCTCTGGGCACGATACCCTCTGATTGTAATATATTCAAAGGTTTTACCTTTACTTGATTATGTTAAGATTAGGGTTTTGATTTGACCTCATCATTAGGGTGTGCTAGGTAGATACCTGGCCCCTTGGTGGGCTATACAAATGGGCACTCATTCAAGGAATACATAGAAGTAGATACACAGAGAAGATACACAGAGGAGGAGAGACAGCTCCATAGACACAGCAGAGGCCCTGGGAAGAGAGATGAGTCATTGGACTGATGGTTTACAGCTGACTTTGTAAAGAGACCTGAGCAGCTGAACTCAGGTAAGAAAGATGAGGCCTAGTCCAGCCTACAGCTGAAATCTAAAGAAGCTTAACTCATGGAGCCTTAAGAGGGAAGAGGAATGCTGAACCATCTCAGATGTCAACCACCTTCTTGCTTCAGCACCTGGCAACAAAATTTGGTAAGAATGTAACCTTAAGTTGGACACTTTAGGGCCTTGTAATGCTAAGATTTTACCACAAATAAATACCCTTTACAAAAGGCAAAAGATTTCTGTGAAGTGGTGTTGCCTCCACTTCACTGTATTAACGGGGCTGAGGTTCTACACCAGAGATTGGGTAAAGTGTGGCCATCACCCTAACATTCTTGGAGGGTGAGGTCTGGAGCTCAGTCACCACTGAGCTGCTTGATGAGGGTAGAACCAAGAAAATGGCTGTTGGGCAAGCCTGTCGAAAGGATGGGCCCACATGAGGCCCCAAGGTTGAAAAGAAACCATTTAAGTCTAATCTTGATTAGATCTCAGACTTTGAAATCTAATCAAGCTTGCCCCACAAGTTTTTAGAAGAGTAGGGGACCAGTGACTCATGTTTTCCTTCAAAATTCTCCTTAAGGTAATGCAAATATTTATCCTTTGTCTGTCCCTTTGTATATTGAAAACAGAGAAATTTGTGTTATAAGATTCACAGATCTACAGCTAGAAGGGAATTTGCCCCAAGACAAACTGTCTTTAAACTGATTGTGATATGATTTTATGCATAATATTGTTACTGATTTAAGCTTTTTTTTTTTTAATATTGTATTTATATTTTGGAATTCAGAGGGTGGGGTGTGGCAGTTTGTTATTATTTATGAATTCCAAAAGAAGATATTGATTATGTTTTTTAACTGGTCTGTTCCTCTGAGCATGATACCCTTTGAATGTATGAAATTCAAAGCTTTTACCTTTGCTTTATTGTGCTAAGATTTGGGCTTTGATTCAACCACAGCCTTAGTGTGTACACTGTTGAGTCTACACCCCCTTGATAGGCTATATAAATGGACCCCCACTCAAGGAGAACATAGAATTAGATACACAGAGAAGATACACAGAGGAAGAGAGAGAACTCCGTAGACAAGGCAGAGACCCTGGGAAGAGAGATTAGCAGTTCACCTGCTACTTTATAGCTGACTCAAAGCGGCTGAGCCCAGAACAAAATGAGCTCTGGAAAGAAAGTCAAGACTATGCCAGCCTACAGCTGAGATAGGAAGAAGCTGGACCCATGGAGCCTTAAGAGGAAAGAGGAATGCTCAACCCTTGCATACATCACCCAGCACCTTGCTTCAGCAAGTGGCAACAGATTTTGGTAAGGAAGTAACCTAGAGATGGACTGTTTAGGTCCTTGTTACTGTAACCTTCCATCTCAAATAAATACCCTTAATAAAAGTCAAAAATTTGCTGGTACTTTTCATCAACACCCCTTTGACTGACTAATACAGAATTTATGCTGAAATCACTTCCCCTTTTAAGGCATTGAACTGGTTGGATAAAACATCACTCATTGTGGATGGCAATGTCCTTAGTTGATTGTAGATGTAATCAGCCATTTATGCAATAAACTCACTGATAACTAAAGTGCATAAATGTCCTTATATTCAATTAATCCAGTCCTTGCTTGACCAAAAATCTGGGCATAATTTCCTGGCCAATTTGACACATTAGCCTAACCATCACAAACCCAAAGCAAATGAAAGGAAAGAAAAACTTGATAAATGGGACCTCCTCAAAACTGAATATTTTGCACATCAACTGTCTTTATCAAGAAGGTGAAAAGGCTATCTACTCAATAGAAGAAATAATTGAATATCAGATATTCAATACGGGTTTAATATCCAGGATATTGGAAAGAGATCCTTTAACTCAATGATAAAAAGACAAACAATTCTATTAATGGTGGACATTATGTTGAGTAAAGCAAGTGAAATACAAAAAGATAAATATTGTATGACTTCACTATTATGAACTAATAAAAGGAGCAAACTCATGAAGTTAATGGCTAGAATATAGGTCAACAGAAGCTATCAAGAGGATAGAGAATGGGAAGCTGAGGCTTAATCTGTGCAGGACTGGTAAAAATGGTTGTTTGGAAATGTTTGGAAATGGATAGAAATGATGAAAGCTCATTACAGTGTTTGTACTAGCAGTGTTGTTTTAGTTTGTCAAAGGGCTGACAATGCAAAGTACTAGAAACGTGATGTCTTTTATAACGGGTTTTTACTTAAGGTAAAAGCTTATAGTTCCAAGGCCATGAAAAGTCTTAGTCAAGGCTGGTCTTCTGCTCTAGTATCAAATTCAGCTGTAAACTATCAGGCATACAGCAGCACTAGTATCCTCTTCAGCTGCTCCATGGTCCCAGCCTTTTGGGACTTTGTGCTTAAGCAATCCTCTTTAATATCGCAACATCAAATATACTGGCTGCCTTTTTCCTCTCTCTGCCCCAGTATAAGTCTGTTTTTATCAGTCCCAGCAAGACCCCTCAAGTTAATTTAATACAATCAAAGGGTATCACACCGAGAGGAATAGGTTAGTTTAAATCATAATCTTTCTCTTTCTGGGATTCATAAAATAATCTCAAACTGCCACAAGCACTAATGTATGGGAATGATAGTAGTTGAAAGGGAAAGTCTAAGGCCATGTACATCACTACAAGTAAAGATAAAAAAAAGAAAGGAAACATGGATTTCTACAGCATTGTGCACCCTCTTGTGGACAATAAGTGTGATTAATACTGCATAAATAAGAATTTTTTTTTCTCTGAAACAGAAAAAATGTACGTTGATGCAAGATGTTAATAATAGGGTGTATATTAGAGCAAAATAGAACCAAAGTAAAATATGGATTGTAGGGTATAGTTACATATTAATATTCTTTCATCAATGTTAAAAAAAGGAAGTGTGCTAAATGAATGAATCCAGACACGAAATATTGACTATTATTTGACTCCATCTATACAAAATGTAAATAGAAATAAATTTTTAGGGATGGAAATATATTAGCAGTTATGTAGGACAAGGGAATGATACAGGAATTGGGAGGTGACTAGTAAGAGGTAAGGCTTTTTTTTTTTTTTTTTTT
>JAQZBX010016106.1:0-36833 GCA_029593785.1 Cabassous unicinctus | reverse complement strand
CTGTATTTCTGTCCTTGTGACAGTACCAGGCTGTTTTGATAACTGTAGTTTTGTAGTAAATTTTAAAATTGACATGTGTGAGACCTCTAATGTCATTCTCTTTCAGATTATTCAGATCCCTTTTCTTTCCATATAAATTAGATGGTTGGCTTTCCCATTTTTTCAAAGAAGGCTATTGGGATTTTGAATGGGATTGCATTGAACCTGTAAAATGCTTTGGATAGATTTGACGATTTAATATATAGTCTTCTAATCAATAAACACAGACTGTCTTTCCATATATTTAAGTCTTCTTTGATTTCTTTTAGTAGTTTTTATAGTTTTCTGTGTATAAGTCCTTTATACTCTGGGTTAAATTTATTCCTAGATACTAGATTCATTTAGTTGTTGTTATAATTGGAATTTTCTTCTTGATCGACTTGTCAGAGAGTTAATTACTGGTGTTTAGAAACATTACTGATTTTTGCACGTTGATCTTTTACCCCACCATTTTGCTGAATTTGTTTACATCTCACAGATTCTAAAATGAAAATGCATAAAAGTAAACACAAATCCATGAATTTGGACATACAATGTATAAAGATAGACTCTATAACAAGTACAACAAAATGATGGGGGGAACAGAGGGGTATAGGAGTAGTTTTTATGTTAGTAAAGTTAAGTTGGTATCAAATCAAAGATTGTTGTTAATAGATTTAGGATGTTGAGTTTAAGCCCCATGGTAACCACAAATTATGTGAAAAATATATATAGAAAGAAAGGAGGACGGACTCAAAGATACACTACAAAAAATCAAATAAAAATGGAAGTAGACATTAATGGAAGAATTGAAGGACAAAAAAGATATAAGACATACAAAGAGCAAATAGCAAAATATGAGATGTAAAAAGTGGAGTTACATACCAATACAGTGCAATAGTACTGGCATTTGTAATTACCTTAACCTAAGGTCTTTATTTCTTTATGTGCTGATCCACTGTACAGTATCCTTTCCTCTCAGTCTGAAGAACTCCCTTTAGCATTGATTGTAGGATATGGGCATGGTGGTAATTAACTCTGAGAGTGTATTAATTGCTCCCTAATTTGTGAAAGATGGTTTTGCCAGATATAAATTTTTTGCTTGGCAATTGTTTTCTTAAAGCAGTTCAGCTTTTTCAGCTCATTGCCTCCATAGTTTCTGAATTGAAATCGACACTTAATCTTATTGGGACGCCTTCATACAAAACATGTTGCTTTTCTCTTGAAGCTTTCAGAAGTCTATTCCTGCGCTTGGTATCCAACTTTTTGACTACCATGTTTCTTTGGTTTTCTCCTATTTGGGACTCATTGGGCGTCTCGATCATGTATCTTCATGTCTTTTGTTAAAAGTTTTCTGCCACTATTACTATGAATATTCCTTTTGTCCCTTCTCTCTTTCATGACCTTCTGGGACTTCCATATTGTATGTGTTGACACTCTTGGTGCTATCTCACACCAAGGCTCTGTTCACGTTTTTCCATTCTTTTTTCTTTCTGCCCCTCAGCCTGAATCATTTCAATTGTCTTGCCTTCAAGCATACTGATTCTTTCTTCTGCCAGCTCCGTTCCTAGAATCCTCTAGGGAGTTTTCATTTCAGTTATTGTGGTCTCCAACTTCAGTATTAATGTTTGGTTCCCTAAAATTTCTGTCTCTTTATTGAGATTCCGATATTGTTCATTCATTGTTTCTTTGATATGCTTTAGTTCATTCTCCATGCTTTTCTTTATCTCCTTGAGCATATTGAGGGTCATTTTTTTTTTTTTCCACAGCTTTTGTTCTCCATGTCCAAAGTCTGGTATTTTTTGTTTATGGTTTCTGGATTTAAATTTTATTCCTTTGGATGTGCAAATGTTTCCAGTTTGTCTTCTAATGTGGTTGCACAATGTACTTTTTAATATTTTAAAGTGTTAACTGTAGAATTTAGTGTGTTGGTTAAGTTTGTATCTAGCTATTGATATGGTAGAGATTTCCTTGAGTGCCAGGAGCTAGCAAAAAACAAAAATGCAAGTGCAGAAATGACCTTTCACAGTCTTTACTGTCAGTGCACATGCCGGTGTTCTCCTTCAGAGGTTAGCCCTCTTATCTAGAAGATCAGCCCAAGGCAAATGTGAAGAGCACTGTTCCTCTCTGTCTGTACTGTGCCTATGCCTTGTCCTGGGCTTGTGTATGCTCATGGCCTCAGGAATTTCCCTGTTCACAGGAATTCAAATGTCCCCTCTACTACGTATGAAATAGACTTTCTCTCCATCTTGGTTGCTTTATTGTAAGAGTTAGAGTATGTAATCCCTTCCACCAGGCCGTTTGGTTTAACACTGCTTTAGCTTCTTCCTGCAGGGCAAGTTCTGGGAGGGTGAACCAGGGGATCATTTCCTGGTTTAATTTTTAGGCTGTTACCTTATACATTATCATGGATGCACAGGCACCCCAGTATGTTTGGGTTACTTTGCTACCTCTGGAACAGGGCTAGGGCCCCACAGGGGGGTACAGGCTGGATCCACAGGGCATGGGGCAGGGGAGGGGAAGGGGCACCAGAGGATTCTCCTACAATTTTTTAAAGCTGCAGTTGTTTTTGTTTTGATTCAGTACCTGCCCAGGTACTGCAATCTGTTAACTGTTTTCTGGAGTTCTGAGGAAGATGGCTCTGCCAGATTTTGCTGGTTGTTCAAAGATTGTCTGTGGGAATGGCACCGTGACTCATCCTATGCTGCCATCTTGGTCCTTACCTTTTATGGGCCTTATTTCTGAACCACTTTAATCATAGTGGCATCATGGTGGATAGTTACTATAAAAATCACTGAAGCATATAAGTTGCTTTTTTAGTTTGTTTTATGTTTCTACATTTCTTGTTAGAATTATGGTGACTTAGTCATGAAGCCAGAAATGAAATGCATTGATAATTTTGGTATGCTCTCTTCTTCAGCCAACATTTCATTCTAAACTTAAGTATCGCTAAACATGTAAAAGCTATGGCTCTTTTACATCATTATATTTAAAACTGTGATCATTTAGCATATAAAATTCTTTAATAATGAAGAGCACTGGGTTTCAGTTCAAACCCAGGTCTGAATGTTAGTGCTTCCAACAGGAGCTCTGTAACATTGGGGTGTTATTTAACCCTTCTCAGCTTCAGCCTCCCCATTTGTAAAATGAGGATAATACAAAAGGATTGTTTTGAATATTAAGATGGTGCATTGATGGTTAGAAGTTGAGCCTGGCACATAACAGTGATCAGTAAATAGTGATCATGTCAAATGTTATCAGCTGGATCCTCTGAAGAAAAAATCTCTGTACAGAAGCCTTTTAAAGTTGATACCGAGAAACAGTGATATTCTACCCCATGAAATGAATTGAAAATTAAGAAACTTAGATTTGAAGACCTATGGAGTACTTGAGGTATTGGCTGTCAGAAATAAAGAAAAATTGGCTTCTTGCATTTCCATTTGGATACCCAGCAGAGAAACGCTAAAAAGGAACTTGTTTAACTGCAGTTGACCTTGTTGTAGAAAGCCATAAGGTAGAATGCCTTACAACAAGAAAAACTTTAGTTGACACAAGAAGTATATTAATCTTGAATGCAGGAAAAAAATGGACGTATTTCGTTTTGTGAAGTGAAACAATAGATAATGGATTTTACATTTCACTATCAGTCCTTTACTTTTTTTCTTAATTTATGATGAAGAATCTTTCATGACATTTGAGAAAGTATAAATTTGGGCTAGTCATTCAAAATTCTTGAAGGCTTACAGACTTCTAGGAGGGAGTGTATTGGGACTTGAATGATATAGATGATGTTTCAATCCCATCTCTGCCAGCTCCATTTGTATAACCACTCTGAGCTAGAGAATATCTCCTACTAGGGATAACAAGAGACTTTTGATTCCACCTTATGTCTTTCTAGGAACAGGAACCTCTTGTATTTGCTGGCATTTATCCCATCAAAAATGACAAATAAATGGCAACAGAGGTCATATCTGATGTGTCAACAGGTTGCACTGGCAGCCTCCTTTTGATGTGTTACAGAAAATACCGTGGACATAGTCAAAAGCCTGAAAAGGATGTGCAGCTGTTCTGACAAGTGCTTCATCAGCAGCAAGTATCCATGCCAATCATTGAGCCACTAACTCTGCCCTGCACAGGGAGCGCTTTCTCAGTGTTTAGAATAGGTAAAACATTGAGGGTTAGTGTGAATAATAACAATGACAGTAATTACATTGTAGGATCTCATGTTTATGTATAATTTTTCTACCAGCACCTTCAAGACGTTATTTGGTTGAAGAGAAGATATATGACTATTTAGTGTGCTCTTTCACAGAACTTGGTTTTCAAATAAATATATTAAAATCTCCAGATGGAAAAAAAAAGACCTTTCCTAGATTATCTTACTACGTATTTTTCATGTTCTTGCAAAGAAGAAACCCATATTCTTCCTTTTTATTCAAATTAATTTCCAGGGCACAAGGTTATTAAAAATTTGCCTAGAGTCATGGCATTAATGGCTCTCTAGCATCATATATTGAAAGAGTGCGATAAAGCATGTTGCACCATAATCCCTTCTCCCTGAGTGTTCTCTGCCTCCTCACTCAAAGGAGCAGGTCACACTTCTGATTTATTTAATTACAGGTTTATTTTATGTCAATTTGTCCATGACTTAAGACCTCCTGACTGATGACCAAAAGACCATTTTCCTTATGGAAATTGAATTTTGAGACTGAAGATGTATGTTGTTTGCTGGAGAAAGCCATATGTTCTTCAATTTCATACAGCTGCCAAAAACTAACATCATCTTCCCTTCCGCAGTCAATTTCTGTAATTCACTTGGTGTTTCCCTTAGCAATTTCTATGGGCTCTTATAAAAGTTCTAAGCGTGCGACTCTGTCTTCATGATGATTGTGAAGGCTTGCTGACGTTCCTCTTTCTCCGTCTCAGCATCCTTTTGTTGGCTGGGAGTTTTAGTTACCAAGTTGGCTGTGTTGAACACAGTTTTTGACATGTTAAATGAATTATGTTTGCTTTGTGAACATATGCTCTGTAAAAGCTGTTAATGGCATGGGGCAGCTTTTATTTGCTGGGATCAGATAATGTACAATTACATAATGATTTATATTTCTCTCATCTACAGTAGGACATACATTTTACAAATTAGCCTGATTTTGGTTTTGAAATTATACTTCATAAAAAGCACAGTGATTTTTTTATGAATGGTTACGTAAGGCCTCTCACACCCAAATGAAGTTTGGATCACTTTTCTGTAAGGCATGTTTACCTGGTTTCCTTAGTCCAAGGCACATGTACCTTTAAAAAATATTACCTTTAGATTATCTTTTTATAGTGTTATTTTGAATAAAGTAAACAAAAATATTACCAGAGGAAGCATTAAAGGACAATTTGTACCCAGCATATAAGACTGTACAAGTTTAACTATGCTGTTATTACTTTTATCTCTGGGCTGGTTGTTTTAATTTTACAAATACTATATATTTTACATTGTGTTTATTTTAGAGTCCTTTTATGTGAATTGATATAACCCAACTTTGAAGTAAAAATTACATTATTGAAATAGAATTCAGAACTCATGTATTTTTTTTTTTCAGTAAAGAGCTCATCAGTTATTTTGGATTTCTCCATATTTGTCTGAGAACTATATCTGACATAGGCTTATTGCCCTTGAAATAAACATAATTAATGCAAGGCAGTATACTTTTTATTTAGTTTCTTCTTTATTAGAAAAGTCGTGGGTTAATAGAACAATCATGCACAAAATACAGAATTCCCCTCTATCACCCCACCATCACCACCTTTCATTGGTATGGTACATTTGTTACAATTGATAGTACATTTTTATAATTATTCTATTAATTAGAGTCCATGGTTTAACTTAGGTTTCACTGTTTATGTTATATAGGTCCATGGGTTTTTTAAAAAAGTTTTATTCTGTTACCAAATATGCAATCAAACATTTCCCCTTTTAATCATATTCAGACATGTATTTCAGTGCTGTTAATTGTTCTAACATCACCAACATCCATTACCAAAACATCTTCCTCATTCCAAATAGGAACCCTGTACATTTTAAGCCTTCACTTCCCATTACCTATCTCTACCCTATCCCCTGGTAACCCATATTCTAGATTCTGACTCTATGAATTTGCATATTCTAATTGTTTCAAATCAGTGAGATCATACAATATTTGTCGTTTTGTGTCTTGCTTATTAGTATGATAAATTATTTTGTATTTCTGCTTTTGCTGGAGTCCTGGTTACTGCTTTTATAGGCTTATACCCCTTGAAATCAACACAGTGTATACAATGCAGTAGTATTATAATCAAAATGTCACATTTGTTAAGGGATTGGTGCCAATTATATGGAATTATATGGAATTCCCTAGATAGAACATCGTAATAGATAGGCATTCTTCAAATCATAAAAGGCATGCCACTGCAGACTGCAGCAACCAGTGACTCTGACTATACGTTTTCAGGAAAAAGTCTAGACTTTTTCTGTGTTGAGTGAAATATATTTTTTGATGTTGTCATAGATGTGTTTTATATGACCACATTTTTGAGGACCATCTTGAACAATGTAGTGGCTGTATATTAGCCAAATTAATCTACTCACTTCATTCTTATTTCCCCAAAACACATGAGTCAGTTGAGGTTCTCCTCATTTACCCCCCTCTTCAGACTAGATTAAGAATTAGGAAGGAGAAAATGGGGAGATGGAGAAGTCAGACCACTGGAACTGGCTTTGTTCTCTTGAGCATATTTCACCATGTTCAAGCCCCCAGTCTCCTCTTCTCTCTCATCATCTTGGTGGTTCTTGTGACCTTTGTTGGCAATATTATACTTTTCATTTGGTTGGACTCTGAAACTCCATACGCCCAGGTACTTCAGTCATGGACCTCTTGTATAGACCCACTGTTGTCCCCAAGATAGCCACTGATTTCCTGTCTGGGAAGAACACCATTTCCTTTGGTAACTGTGGAACTCAGCTCTTCCTCTTCAAGACCCTCGGTGGAGCAGAGTTCCTTCTTCTGGTGGTTATGGCTTATGACCTCCCTCTCCATTACTTAGTTCTCATACATCCGGGCAGATTTTGATATGGTTCTTTCTTCATTTTATGTGGTGCTTCTGGTTACTTCCCTCTCCTATGGGGGTGTCAGAATTGAGTAATAATTTCAGAATACTTAGTTTATGTCTGTGTTTGCTTAAAATTCCATAAACTCTAAAGACTTCATGTGTATTTTTACTTTTCTAGACATATCTGCTTGCAAAAGGCTCTAAAAATTTTGTGCAAATGCTGAAAACTCAAAGGTGTAATTTTCAAATGCAAACATGTTTTGCAAGTGCTTTTTTAAAAAAAGGTATTGAGTGACCTCTGCTAGCTCTTAGATTAATATGTTTCATAGAAAAATTATGTAGTTCTCTTACTTAAGTGGAGAAAAATAGATTCAGAAATCCTTTTAGTTTTTAATGTCCTCTTTAACTATCTAAAGTGCCTGTGCCCACAGTAGCTGGGTTCAAAAAGAATCTGCTAGATGTGTCACTGAGGTTTTCCCATTTAACTCTTTCATTTCCATTATATGTGGATTATGGAGGTAACTCTCAATCCCAAATTAAAAAGCTTTTAATACTAGACTAATACGGGTAATTTAGGTAGTTAATAATTTTTTGGAAAACCTTAGATTTACCTTTGTTACATCATATTGAGTTTTTTATTCAATTCATATCCCTACTGCTCAGAGTTGAAACAAATATTACACAGCATTGGTTACCTCTCTGGATCCTCCCTAACACTAGGTGATCAAATTTATCTTCAGAAGACCTTTTCCTTTAAAAATCACTTTGTTTAAAATATTAAGGGAGTAATGCATACTTACCATAAAAATTAAAACAGTACATAAATGTCTAAAGTAAAGTTTCTCCCTATTTCAATGCAACTCTCCGTTGCAGAGGATTCTGATTGTCTTAGGCTGCCGGAGTGCTATGACAAATACCACAGAATGAGTTGGCTTAAACAACAAGCATTTATTGTCTCATGGTTTTGAAGACTAGAGGTCCCCAAACAAGGTATCAACAGGCCATGCTTTCTCATGGAATCTGTAGCATTCTTTGCTGGCTTGCCCCAACCCTGGGGGTTCTTTGTCTCACACCTCTGACTCCCACCACATGGTGAACTCTCTCTCCTTGTGTCTGCTCTTCAGGTTTCCACTGACTTCTGGCTTATTCCTGTGTCCTTTTGCCAATTTCTGGCTTCTCATTATAAGGCCTCTAGTCAAAAGGATTAATGCCCACCCTGATTCACTTGGCCACGCTTAAGTAGGATCTTAACTGATAATACATCATCAAAGAGTTCTATTTGTGAACGGGTTCACATCTACAGGAATATGGATTAAAATTTAGAAAATGTCTTGGGGTACATTATTCAATCTCCCACACTGATATTAACAGTTTGGTGAATATCCTTCTAGACTAGCAATGTCTGTTGGAAATTTAATGTGAGCCATGCATGAAATTTTAAATTTGCTAGTAGCCACATTGAAAAAACTCTTCCTATGTACACAAAAGGCTTTCTGCAACAAGAATAGTACGGATTCTAGAAATAATTTCTTTTCCCTTAACAGTATATATTAGAGGGTTTTCTATATTATTACATGTAGATCGACTTTATTCCTTTTATTGATTTCATAATACTAGAGTGCATATAGTGCAACCAAAATGTATTTAACCATTAACATACACACTCGTACTTCATTTAGGGTGTTCCCAGCGTTTCATTATTATAGCAGAACAGCAATATTGTGGTTGTATAAATGGGTGAAATGGAACGCACACTGTGTATTTTGATATATCTGCTATGTTATGTTCTATAAAGACTATAGCGACTCATGTCTTTTAGTTTCCAGAATCTTTTCTGATGTTTTTCCTTGCTTTCCACTATTCCATGCCATTGAACCCTCTTTTGTACATCTCGCCTTCCTTGCTTATTCACATACCCTAACAGAGAAAATATTCTTCCCCAGGGCTACATTTCATCATTTTTACTTTTTGCAAGGTTCCTTCTACTCTTCTCTGCTGTTGCCTTCCTTTTTTATTCCTAAACCCAATTTCCCTTGTTTTCTAATTATCAGAATGAATCTTTCAGTTCCCCTGTTCTAGAACTGAAATTCTTGAAGATATCCAAAACATGTATCAAGATTAATTTACTTGGGTTAGAATTTTGTATAAGGGGAGCTAGCATTTAGGGAGATATTACAGTTATACTCATCAGCTTGTACAGTGCTTTGTGATTTTTAAAGCCATTATGTAGCTTTATTGCAGCCCAGGTATGAAAATATGTATATACTGACACTTTTTTTGCTTTTATTTTTTGAATGGTCTTTAAGAATAATTCTTCTATATCTCTTAAGGATTTCCCCTAGTATTTCTTATCAATACTAAGTACCATATTGCTTGATGCAGTACATCTAACAATGTCAATTCTATAAGTTAAATTAATTAGATATAAAAACTTTGTGTTAAAATTTTTGCTTATATTTCCTTTATTCTATAAATGCCTTTAAAACGTTTCTTCCCTATTATTTCTTGAGACTTGTTAATAAAGAAGTTTGATTCCTAATGATATTCGTAGATGGGTAAAGAACAACAAGGAAAACAATTGATATTACCTCACATTTTTGCTTTTTTGTTTTGGATTCAGTAGCTTAAAGACACAAACATTGGATGAATATATGAAGGCATTTTGAGACTCACTACAAATGTGATTAAGTGCTGTAATTATTTTTTTAGTGTTCACAGCCCTCGTAAAAATGAAGTGTTGCTAAAGTACTATATTACATCTATGAATGACTGAAGACTACAGCAACAATGGGGAGCATATGATTTTCATATAAAGAATAAAAGGAACTCATTGTGACACATATATTGGTTGAACATTTAAATGACATCTTAAGGAATTAAGTTACTTCCCCCATAGCAATCATACTATGTCCCCTTACACATACACAGACCCATACACTGCGAACCTGCCAGAGAAGATACTACCCCAAATAGTGGGGCTCCTGAGGGCTCTGGAGACACCCAGGTCTTACAGTATGGCAGATAGCTCTGGAGTTTGGGTCCTTGCCAGTGGGCCCTACTTTGGAGTTTGTGCTCCCGAGTGTGACAGAGTTGGACTTAGTTGTGACTTCTCTACACATGCCTCTTCTGTCCCTTCTATTTGAACCTACAGTTGGTGCTGGAGTTGGTAGGTGTACGCCCAAGAGACTGGAGTCTTTGGGCTGTCCATGTACCAGCTGGGTCCTGAGCCTCAGCAGAGTTGCAACACCTATTCTCCAGGTCATTGGACTCACCCAGGACAACTAACAAGGAGGTGAGGATAGACAACCACCATACCAAGGAAACGAGAGAGCCTACAACTGCAAACAAGAGAGTCCCATCCATCGGCCCTATGGGATCACAGCCCCCTCTCAATTAGAGGTGGAGTGGGCATCACCATCCCAGAATTCTCAGGATTGGGGAATGAACTATGGACTAAAGTAGACTTACTGGTATTCTACTATAGACTTATTGTGATTCTAGCAGTGGGACAAATTATATCATTGATGTGGAGACAGTGGACCCTGGAGGTGCTGAGGGCAGGGAGAGGGAAAAAGGTGTAATATAGGGGCAGTTTTGGGACTTGAACTGTCCTGAATGACATTGCAGTGATTGATACAGGCCATTATGTATCCTGCCATAACCTACAGAATTGAGTGGGGGAGAGTGTAAACTACAATCCATCCTCTGTGGCAATGCTCCAAAATGTGTTCATCAATTGCAATGAATGTACCACACTAGTGAAGGATGTTGTTAATGTGGGGAAAAGTGGGACTGTGTGGGGAGTGGGACAGATGGGAATCCCTTATATTTTTTAATGTAACATTTTATGTAGTCTATCTTTTAGAAAAAATATATTAAAAAACATTACCCGTGTAAAGGCCCATATAATTGTTGCCAGGGGAAGAACAACTTCATGGTATGAAATGTTTCATAGAATTTTCTGCCACAATAATTATTTAATCCAGTCTTTGTGCTTATAATTTTTGTTTCTTTTCTTGAAAAAGTTGAATACATTGAGGAGGTATCACCACTGTTATTTAAAAGATAGGGGAATGAACTGATTCCTGCTCACGGGAATACAACAAATAATTGCTAATAACAATTCTAGTTTGAATTTTTCTTTTAACTCATGGAGGGCTTTAGACTGTCTCTGCAATTGATCACAAATTATATGTTTGAATGCTCTTTCTCACTAGATTATCCATTACTTTAAAATACCTACATGTTGTAATGTTAAATATGTAGGTCTAATATTGACATACTTTATATTGTTTCATATGAAGTTTAGCTACCCTTAAATACTTGATAAAATATTTTCTTAATAAAATAATAAGAATTGAGAAACAAAATTGAGTTAAATTACTGTTATGGAAAATTCACATCAACACATGCCAGAGAAGTGAAGTTATAGTTAATGTCGGAAAGTAATTAAGGGCTTGCTACCAGCTCATTCTTGAGCACTAATTTTATTAACCATTTCTATCAGTTTCTGACGTCTTTATTTGTGCTCTTTACAGTGTATTCAGTAGAATGTATTGTCTGCCAATTACATACCTACTTTAATACATTTTAAGACATAGAAATGTTTAGACCTCTCCCACCCACAAGGACATATTTTTGAGCTTATCTTCAGTCCCTTTTAGCTTTTCTTGTGTTGTCAACCATTTCATGACAAGAAATAAGCTACCTACCCAAGCGCCCTGAAACACACACAGGTGTGAATAGTACTTACCTGAAAAAGTAGAAAAATGATGGTATGGGGTCTGTATCACTTGGTGTAATTAATTAGTTGTGTGATTAAGTAAAGCTGGATATGATTCACTAAAAGTATAATGAAGAGTCTACTTTTTCTAGGGAATAATGTAACAATGAAAGACAAACTTGCCAAATGAAGGCCTTAACTCTGATTTCAAATCTTCCTATAACTTCCTTACATGATGAAATGACTCAAATATTTACACTGTATTTCTTTTTGCTGGTGATGAGGAATATTACAATGAAACAAACAAAAACTTTTAATTGTTTGAAAATACTATAGAATATAGTGTGCCTCTACTCTGATCCCTTGGAAACCTGTTTTAGAGAGAGCAAGAAAAAGATTAAGGGAACTAAAATTCTCTCTAATATTTCTATCATTTGTCTTGGTTTTGTATTTTGTTTTCATAATTTAAAAGTAATTGGAGGTTATTTTATAGATGGGAAAACATCATTTAAGACTGTTTTCTGAGTTTTAAAAGCTAAGTACAAAAGACAAATATAGTTTCTTGACATTTTGAGCATGAAAGGGAATTTGTTTTATTACTTTATCTTAAAACAGCAGTCTTCGAACTAAGGTGCTCACACTTCCATTGGTGCACCAAGATTTTTTTTATGGATTACACAGGATCAGATAATTTTAAGGATATTAATTTCCAGATCTTAAGTTTCATATGTGCTTTTCCTAAACTATATTTATCTGAGAAAGTGTTTAGGACTTATGCTTGCACATCTTTTTCTCCTCTGTTTTAATAATCACCCTTCTCTTGCTTTATAAAAGAAAGGTATATCTGTTAGCCTATGACTTATCTTACTATGGTACATTGCTGCAGGGTATAAGGAGGTATGTCAGAAAAAGGGGACATTCTGAATTATTGGCATTGCTGTTGACCAAATTCCATTTTCTTGCTTTCAACAAAATTGAAGAGCATTTCGTAGAGTTATCAGCTAACCATTAAAAATTTTTTTGATCATAAATATGTAGTGATTTATGAATGAGTTTAAAGAACTGAAGGTCATTGCCAAAACAGATTCCTTACATTGTCATCTACTTACTAATATAATCTAAGTTTCTCAATGCTTCCAGCTATTTAAAAACACAATGATGCTGAACCCTGTTTCTTTATTCATGAATACATTAATGAATTGGAAAAAAAAGCACCTCTATCTCACTAAGGGATGCATTTCCAATTAAATTTTAAATTTTATATTTAGTAATTGTCAAAATTTAAAGGAAAAATTTTTATCACTTAGAAGTTTTGTCACAGGAAACCAAAAAAAAAATACATTTCACTTTTATATACCTGTGTATATGTATGTATATTTGTGTATATATTTATGAGAGAGATTGAGACAGGGATAATAGAAGTCTTTTAAGCCTAAATATACATTACATTATGATACAGTTCTGTTGGAGAAGGTGGGATGGAAATAAGAATTTAAGGAGTAAAAGGAAAAATGTAATATTTTAGTTTAAGATTAAATTGTTTATATGTATATATATTTTTGATGGTTGATCTTCAATTGGTATGGTATTTAGATTCCATTTGAGATATTTAATAGTGATATAGCAGTCTTATTTCAAAATGTCAAATATACAATGCACAAGATTTTATGTCCTTTGCAACTATTAAACCTATGGAAAAATATTTTAGCTGATATTAAAAATGTGCAAGGTGGTACCATGCAATAGCTTTTTCAGCTCCTATAAAAAAAAAAATACATGAACAAATATGGCTTTGAAGACAGGTGCTATATACTTTTTTAGTTTGTTTTAAAAAAAACAAAAAAAAAACAATGGTGCGATAATTAACAGGGAGGAAGGTACAATAAACCATGCTATAACAGTGCTTTTTCTAGCTTGGAAACTCGACATAAAGGGGAAGCAGAAGGGAAGTTGTAATGTATTCCAGAATCCATCTTGGCATTTTAAATATGTCAAATCATGTCATTTCTCTCCTCAGAGTCCTGTGGTGATTCTGGGTTTTCTTCAGATTAAATGACTCTACAATGTCCACCACTGCCCCCCTCCTCCCACAGCCTCTCTGGACCTTTCTTACTACATTCTCTCCCTTTGCAATGGCTTTCTTTGCCACGCTTCTCCCCAAAGTATTCTTATTCCTCAGTTCAAAAAAATGCTCTTGAATGAAAGAATAAAAGAATAAAATAATGAATGAAATGAAGGTTAGAGACCTCTTGCTGGCAGTGGTGATGCTTCCTGGCAGGCTGTGATCCTTTTCTGTAAAAAGAATTTAATTTAAAATGGCCTTTAAACAGAACTCGCATGCTTCCTTCCCTAAACTTAGACCAGAGCTTGAGAGAAATCTCCATACTGTAACTTTGTTGAGCTAGGTGGGATGTGAGGGGCTAGCACCCTACCTAATCCCACTGGGAGGAGAGCACGCATCCTTATCGTTTTTATTGTCCTTCTTAGTGTTTGTGTCCTTTAAATATCTGTTTACATTTTATTATAGCCAAACTTTCTTTGGAAAACGTTGCTACTCTGGGATACAGTGGTTTGTTGGAGGCTCTACGGGCTCTAGAGAGATGAATATGGACGTCTCCCCAATCACTGACCCCAGTGATTTCACATTGATGGTATGAAATTTGCCATGGTGAAATTATTGACACCAAAAACAACAACAACAACAAAAAAACCCAGCAAATGCTACAAAACAGGTTCCTTACTCTCCTTCTGAGCTGAGTTATCAGGATACCACTTGCTCACAGGTGTTTTCCTGGGGAAGAGCCACCATTTTCTTCTGGTTTTTGAAAGAATGACCTAGAAGGAAGGGTTGGGGTAGAGTTTGGAAACTAACAATTTTTGAAAGCTTTGCCTTCTCACCCCCACTTAAATGTAAAAATAGTAAAACCACCTCTGCGTTCATTTGTGGAATGCTTTCTCTGCATTTACATGTTATTGTGAGGCCACAAAGAGGTAAATGTGCTGCCCTTTTTCTTGATGACTTTACTGTTCATCTGAAGGATAAGATACAGAAAATAATTTTAAAATGGTGGGCATTATATGCATTAAGTGCCAAAAATTCTGTGGGGGCACCATTGCTTTGGTATGGGGTGGTCAGAAATGGTTGAGGAGGTTTGGCAGGATTTTCATAGGCAGAGAGATTTTCCTTGTTCTCAACTTTTTCCAAACTTGAACAGCAAAATGGACAATTGAATAATTTAAACCTTAGTATTTTCTGATTAGAAAAAATCGTAAAGCGGCTCTTCATTTTTTAATACAATAGCTCTTGGAGAGATTACCAGGTATGACTGGGAAGGAACCTACTTAACTGCCAAGATATCTTGTTAGAGCCCAATTTTTATGCCCAAACTGTAAGGAAGAAAAACATTTCTGTCCTTTGACCTTTTTTAGGAGAGTGTAGAATATTGGATCCCCTTTATCAGATTATAATCAGGAACAATAGCTTTCTCTTTAGTTTTCTTTTCTTCTGTTGTTAGAGTGGTCATAGAACTTGAACATCGTTTTGGATACATTGATAAACTGATATTGATAAACTTTCAATCTCATGGGATCATGATTTCCCTTCACATTAGCAAATATCTTTACTTGCTGTTTATCTCTACTGCATACACTTTTTACCTAGTCCCTAAGTGTTGATTCTTCCTTTGAAAATTCTTTTCTTTCTACCCGGTATACAGGCCTTTATTGCTCTATAGATCAATTTCTACACCAGTGTCCTGATTGGTTTCCTTTTATGCATTGCAATATCAGTGTTCTAAAATGCTTAGGAACCTACTTCCGAAGTAGCAGTCATTAACCACTAATAAGCACTGCTTATTTCAAGCTGAGGAAGCGGGGCTTCTTAAAACTATTTTCTTCTCTCCCCATCTGCAAAGGAACACCTTTTCTAAAGATCTGTGTTTATTTACAAGGAAGAATGGAGCCCCTGTGGCCACAGGAAAGATCCTATTCTGTGCTCATTCAGCTGGAACAGGCATATTCCTCAATGAATTTTGAGGAGTCAGTCCCTGGAGCTGCACCATTGTTACCAGATTTGGTCTAGGTTCTTGACTTATGCTGCAGAAATGAATTTCAGAGCATGTCAGGTGAGTGAGGCAGCAATTTATTAAGATAGGGAGAGAAGAGAAATGGGAGAAAATAGCAGATCACGGGTCCCTGGTAGAGGGTAAGGGGCTGAAGAGTGATAGAGAGGGCTGATTTATAGACTACAATTTCCCATTAGAAATTATAAATGCACCGGGAGCAGGAGGAGAAGGGGCGATTTGACCTTTGCGCCTGCTTTTTAAACTGTTAATTATTCCACCCCTTTGCTAATGGCATGGGAGGAGTCCCAGGTGTTTGCTGTTTTGATTGATTACCCCACCCATTAATCCCCCAGGTGGGGCCAATGGCATGGGAGGAGTCCCAGGTGTTTGCTGTTTTGATTATCCCACCCATCAATCCCCCAGCTGGGGCCAATGGCGTGGGAGGAGTCCCAGGTGTTTGCTGTTTTGATTGATTATCCCACCCATCAATCCCCCAGGTGGGGCCAATGGCATGGGAGGAGTCCCAAGTGTTTGCTGTTTTGATTATCCCACCCATCAATCCCCCAGGTGGAGCCAATGGCATGGGAGGAGTCCCAGGTGTTTGTTTTGATTATCCCACCCATCAATCCCCCAGGTGGGGCCAATGACATGGGAGGAGTCCCAGGTGTTTGCTGTTTTGATTGATTACTCCACCCATCAATCCCCCCAAGTGGGGTCAATGACATGGGAGGAGTCCCAGGTGTCTGCTGTTTTGATTTACCCCACCCATCAATCCCCTAGGTGGGGCCAATGATAATGTCCTGGGAGAATTATCTGGAGCTTCTCCTAGCTTTCAGGAGAAATCTCGCGAGGATCTTCCAGCAGCCATCTTGGGGTATTGATGTTCACATGGTCCTTTTGCCAAGTTCCAGATCGTTCCCTATATGGAGCCTGCTTCATCGTGTCGGGGTAACAAAGTTTCATCTTCTCATTTGGCTGAAGTCTGAGGCATGAAGTGATAGCCAGTAGCCTGGACTCACAGTCCTAGCTGGGCCCCTGCCCAGTGTGGGGGTCCCATCACCCTCTCTGATCTGTGAGTCTGCCCCACACAGCTCCTCTGTTCTCGGGCCTTGCTAGATGCCTCTTGCTTCATGCTATGTAGATCATTTTATCTGGGGACTGTCTCAGCATACATTAGAATTTTTACACCTGAAAATTTATTTCCATGAAATTAACTCAGTGCTCCTGTGTGGGTGGTAGAGTCAGCACAAATTTTGGCACCTTAGCCCTTAAAGGCTTGAATTTGCATTCCCACCTCACAGGAGATGGATTCCGTAGACAGGACTCCAGCGCGATGAGAGCTGAGGGTTGGTTGGTTTTTAACCTTATCAAAATTAGGGTTGATCAGGTGTGATAACTTCACTGCTCTGATAACACTCTCAAGCCTTAGGCCAAGAAATTTGATCGCTTAGAATTTCAGACAGTGAAAAAGGAAGAAAGTGTTCATTTGAAGGAAATGGCTTCTGGGTCTGCCTGCCCCTCTGTACAAAGTGATAGTATTTGGATTTCATCCAGGTACTTCTAATAATTCTTTTTCTGTATCAAGATATAAGAAATATGTGCTTTGGTGATAAAATACAGTAATACAAGGGCAGATTATTAAATGTTACATTAAAATTTTTTCCCCAAATCTTGAATCAAGTCATATCTTTTCTACAACAGCTTTTTTTTTGGGTATGTAGTTATTCTGTAGCCAAATAAGTGTTTCTGAGGTATTCAGGTGGTATTGTGAAGCTTATAATTTTTATCTTATAGAGGAGATAAGGTTTGTTTATAAATTACTTATTGAGGCAGGCTAGTTTAGGGAATGAGAAGCCAAATCTAAAACCTGGCAGAAAAACATGGCTGTGAAACACGTGGCCCTGGAATTCCACCTGGAAATCGTGAGGGAAAGACCCCACAAGAAGGCTGCTGGAAGAACTGCCCGAGAATCTCCCATTTGGAATGAAATTTTGAGATCAAGGAAAAGCCCCGGATATTCTCAAGGGGCCTTATCATTGCACATTGCTCACCCCCCACCCCACCCGGGGAATTGACAGGTAGGGTAATCAGTCAAAACAAACGGCTGGGACCCCTCTCCTGAACATTAACGAGGGGACGAATAATTAATGGTTTGAAAAGCAAGTGCGAAAGCTAAATCGCCCCTTCTCTGCCTGGACCAGCACGCAAGTACACCTGGGAACCCGTAAGCTGTTATTTTCTCCCATTTCTATTCTCTCATTTTCTTAATAGACTACTGGCCTAACTAAACCGGCATATTCTTAAATTCTTTTATATAACATAGCCAAGAACCTAGAGGAAATCCGGCAACTCTATACCTTTAGTAAAATAAATTTCTTAAGATGTAAGATAATTGGGGGGAAAAAAGCATTGAAGATGCAGAACATGTAAGTAAAGGCATTGATAAGAGCAAAAATAAAAGAGAAATGAGTTTTCTCAAATTAAAAATAGCTTACCTTTACCTAAGGCAGTTATTTTAATCATTTTTTTTTAGTAGAGTGGAACAATACTGATAATAAAGAAACAGAAGTCACTTGTTTTTACATGATAATGACAGGTTCTGTTTTACTTGATCAAAAGGTTAATTAATCTTTGTAATTTTTTCTCTTGGGTTTTTATATTTTCACGATGGCTTTTAATGTAGCATATTTCCTTATGAACTGTGTTTGGCCTCAGGTAATACGGCATAGGCAGTCCCTGTCTCCTGAGAAGTGTCATAGCCGTGCCGGGGGGTCTTTGACCACGCCAGTGCAGATCAGGGGTTAAGCTGACTTTATTTACCATCTGTAGATCTTCCTTGGTGAAGGGACTGTTGAGGTTTTTGTCCGTTTTTAATTGGGTTGTTTGTTGAATTTTGAGAGTTCTTTATATATTCTAGATACAAACCTTTGTCAAGTATGTGATTTGCAAGTATCTTCTTGCACTCTGTAGCTTGTCTTCTCATTCTCTGAAGAGTGTCTTGCACGGAAAACTGACTTAAACTTGTGGACATTTAAATGTTTAGTTATGGATCACTCATACTGTTTTAGTTAACCTACTATGGTGTATTTTACATGTCTCCAAAAGTGAAAATATCACTTTGTGCAATGAACACTTTATTGTATTCTAATTTCTCCATATCCTTTGGAAGGTGCTCTGTTATGTACTTAAGTACAAAAGTGAATCAGAGACCCAGTTTGAGGAAGCTTTCAATACAGTTGTGGAGATCTGGCGCTTGAAAAGTGATCATTTCTCTCAAGTTAATGTGGTCTTGAAGAGGTCCAGCATTGGGTGTTCAGAAACCACGGATGCTGCAAAGTCACAAAGCCAGAGGCTTAGCTCCATTACTGAAGAGCTGTGTTTAGGTTGTTTGAGCTTCTGTTTTCTCACGTGTAGGTGGAAAACTATTCCTCCCTCTGAAGGATTGCTGTGAAGATTAAATATGTACCTTAAAGTATGGGGTTAGAACATGATGTGTAAAGCAAGTGCTCATCCTGCTTGCCCAGAGCCAGTCAGGAATGTAAGAATTTGAGGGAGAATTGAACACTATTGAAGATTGAAAGGGAGGAGTGTGAATTGATCAGGGCCTCAAAGAGTGAGTGGGTTTTGACGGCAAGAGGAAAGGGAAAGCATATTTCAAGCAGGGACAGTCACGGGGACCGAAAAATGCAAGATGTGTTTCAAGGGAAATAATTAGAAAGGTTTGCCTAAACCTGTAAGGAATACAGAAAAGATTAATAGTGATGGTTGGGGAGAATGTGACCAAAATGACAGGGAAATCTATTAAGTCTGCAGTATCAGATTATCTGGCCTTTGAGTGTGCTGAAATATGTTTCTCATATTCTTTCATAGGTTTTCATTTATGAACGGTAGATTATGAATGCTAAAGCTTAAAGATCAGAATGCATTGATAAAGCATGAATAAACCTGGAGAAATTTAGAAACAGACTTAGATGATAGCTTTGTGATGATGCCAATTTACAATCTGAAGGGCCTTTCTGTTGTAATAAAATCATATTTGGCCCAGGAAGAGAGGTAATCAGTATTTCATTTTATCATTTCTCGGGGGAAAAAACCTTTTGGTACCTCTAATTTTTCACCTTCATTTGATACATATTTTTGAAAGCTGCTTTTCATTGGACTTTAAAAATTTATTTTTCTTCCAAATTTTGAAGTAATATAAGTACATTGCAGAAAATTTGGAGAGAATTGGAAAGCAAAAGGACGAAAGTGATAATCCTATCATCTACATATAATCACTATTGATGTTATATTTTCTGTGTGATTGAATATTCCCTGTTCCTGTGAAGTCTGACTGCCAACCAGTTACATTGAAAAGCTAGGAGTCATTCTCAAGTCTTACCTTTCCCTCACAATCTTCATCTTTTTCTTTCCCCATCTCAGTATTATCATGTGAAAACAATTTAAACAAGAAACATGTTTTTTTAAAGATTGTAAAGATTTCAGATAATTCATAGTTGAATGATAAATTTCTTTTAACCTTCCAAAATCCTGCCTTTCCTATCTATAACTCTATATAAGACTTTGGTGTTTCTACTTATTAGAATAAATATGTAAATATTAATATATATTTATGTCTGTATATGGTTTTCAAAATGTAAATAAGGTCATGCTCTGTATAGTGTTCTGCAACTAGTTTTTCCACTTAATATTCCAAATAGATTATTCTTTTTTTATGTAGGTACATAAAAACCAACTTCCTTCCTTTAAAAGAAAACTTATTTGGAAATAATTTCAAACTTAGAAAAATGACAGTAAAAGAATAGTAGAAAGGGCACTCATAGCTTTTCCCAGATTCACCTGTTAATATTTTACCCCATTTGCTTTATCATTTGTTCTCACACTTGGTGAGCTCTTATACAAATGCACATTAGTTTTTTTTCTGAACCAGTTGAAAGTAAGTTGCATGCATCATTATAACTTTACCTCTAAATTTTTCAATGTGTTTCCTAAAACTAGTGTAGATGTAATCACTATATACTTAACCATGTCCCTATTGATAAACTAGGTTGTTTCCTTTTTTTCCTTAGAATAAGCAGTGCTTAATATTCATGCATACTCATCTTTTAAATATGTGCAATTACTGATTATGAGATTTGAGTTAGTAGATATATGCATACAACTTTGGTAGATAATGTAACAATTTGATTTTATTAATGCTTTATATTTTCCACTTTGGATGAAGTATCATTGTTTTAATTTAAATATCCAAGATTACTAGTGAGGTTGCACATATTTACATAATTTTATTAGATATTAGTGGATATATTATATTTATGTATTTAATGAATCAAATTTTCATATCCTTTGCCCATTTTTTACTGTGTGATTGTATTTTTTTTCTTATTGAAGGAGTTCTTAATAGTTCTAGTTATGTGTTAACTGATACCTTGGTTGTTCTCAGTAGGTAATCAAATTGTCAGTATGTGCTAATTTTATTTTTACCTTTCCAATATTTGCATTTTCATATTTTCTTGTCTCATTGCATGGAATAGGATATCTAGTATGGGATTGAATCCTAAAATTGATCATGTGTATCCTTTTAGTTTTGACTTTAATAAAAATGTTTCTAGTATATCTTTCATCATAGTGTGATTGTTTGCCATGGAGTTAAGATAACCTTTTACCAAATTAAAGAAATGTCCCTTTAAGTTTACAAAATTATTTTTAAAAAATCAGGAATAGCGTATTTTTTTATCAAATACTTATGCAGTGCCTGTCTTAATAAGTTCCTCTACCCTATCTTAAATACCTTGTGAATGAAATAAGTTTATTAATAGTGAAGAATTCTTTCATCTCACAGGTATGATGTATTTTGATAAACTCCTGGATTCAGTTTGCTAATATCTTACTGAGAATGTTTGCATTTTTATTGATGATGTGTGTTTTTAATACATAAGTTTAGATTTTTCTATCACTATCTTACCTTAACAACAAGGACTTTTATGTTAACACTATATTTTACTATTTTTCCTCCTCCAGGTTTTTACTTGCCACTGGCTCTTATCCCATATTTTCCTTTTAAATTTTTATTCACCGTTCATTTTTCTGATGTATATCTTCTAAAGGATCTCTTCGTTAACACCTGTGGGTAGGGAAACTTTGAGAGTCCTTGGATGTCTAAAAATATATTTATTCCCACGTAAAATATAATTTACAGGGCATAGGAATCTAAATTCACAATAATTTTCCTCCAGCCTTTTGCCTTCTATCATTCATTGACCCTACTGAAGTCACCAAAGTAGGAAGATCTAATTCTAATTGTCTTCCTTTGTAGGTAACTTGTTTCCTCCTCTTCCCTTCCCCCATTTATTCATGTTTCTTTGAAATTTTACCGAGATGTCTTGGTGTGCGAATTTTTTATCGTTGGTTTGTTTTGTTATTGTTCATTATGCTGCTTGTCATTCAGAGGCGCTTTAATGCTAATGCTGCATCTCCTCCTCCAATTTAGGGAACTTTCCCTCTGTTATTTGCCCCCTTTCCCCATTCTCTATGGTTATCCTTTTGAAAACTGCTATTATATAGCCATTAAAGCTTCCTGGATTTATCCTTGCTCTCTCTGAACTTCCGTATTTGTCAAATCTTTTCATTTTGTGTTGTTTTCAAATAGAATCCTTTATTAACTGGGTCTTATAACCCACTAATTTGTTCTTTACTGTTCTGATGTGTACTCAGCCTGTTCTCCTATTTTATCATGATATATTTTTAATTTTCAATATATCTATTTTTTCCATAGCATTAGGGACGGTATTTTCATGGCACTACTTTATACTACTATGTAATCTTTTCTTTGATCTGAGATCTCTGTTTTCTCAGTTATGTTTTCTGTTGGATGAGTTGGGTGCCCTTCTTTCACAGGGTTTTCCTCAAGTGCCGAATGATTCTTGCTTGTCTGCCCACCTTTGTTTTTGAAATCCAGTTGGCCTGATGGTGGACATTGGTTCTGATTATGAGAATTAGTCTTTAGTGACTTAAGTCGGTTCAGAAAGAACTGCCATGTGTGGCATACCAGTAACCTGTTTTAAGGGTATGGCTTTTCTGTCCACTCATGTGACAGTAGCTAATGGGACCGCTGTGTCTCCTGGCCTGATGGACAAAGCTTTCTATGATCATTCGTGTTCTCACTGATGCTCTGCTCGCCCAGTCACTGATTCCATGTCAGACTTACTGCCCTCCGTGCCCCAACCTCATGGGACCATCTGCCTTTCTTTAAAAGCTTCATGGCATTAAATGCTGTCCCCTTAATCCCCACCCTTATTCCTTAGCAAACATTTCTTTCAAAACTGAGATCAAGGATCATTTTATCTATGAAGTCTTCTCTCACTCCCAGACCTTAAATCTGTCGTCTTATAGCATCTTGTAATTTACATGTATTTTCATCAGAGGACACAATATCACTTTCTTTTATAAATTTTTATTAAGGAATAATTTACATAAAATAAAACGAACAAATATGAAGTGCACAATTCAATGAGTTTTGACAGTTGTGCATAACCATGTAACCACCACCAAAACAAGACAGGGAATAGTCTTGTCACCCCAGAAGGTTCATTTGTACCCATTTCTGTAAATCATCCCTCCCATCTGTTTCCAGAGGCAATCATTTTCTGTTCTTGAAAAATAAATGAATTCATAGAGTATATTTCGTGTATGTGTGTTTGGCTTCTTAAACTCGATATAATGTTCTTTTGAGATTTATTCATGTCGTTGCATGAATCAGTAGTTTTATTGCTAATTAGAATTGCGTTGCATGAATATGATTATGCCACAGTTTGTTTATCCATTCTCCTGTTGGAACTCTGGGTTATTAACAATTTTTGGTTATTATGAATAAGGCTGCTATGAATATCCTTGTGTGTTTTGTGGACATATGTTTTCATTTCTCTTGGGTAAATTCCAAGGAGTTGAATTGCTGGGCCATAGATACAGGTTTAACTTTTTGAGGGATTGCAAAATGGTCCTCTAAAGTCATTGTATCATTTTATATTCCCCACAGCAATTGTCTGAGAGTTACAGGTGTTTCGAATCCTCACTGATTTTTGGTGGTGTGGTCTTTTATATTTTAACCATTCTAGTGGGCCCTATCACGTTTTCACGTGTTTGCTTATCTTGGACTCTGTTGTCCGTTAGCCCCAAGACCTTCCAACCAGGAGCTGGATCCTACTTTTCCTCTGAATCCAGTGCCCAGGATTGTACTCAGGGCCTAACAAATTTTCATTAGTATGTATCAAATGCTGAAAAAAAGGTCGATATTTATTTCTCTTGGCTCTGAAAAAATAAATGCTTGTTTGTTGGCCTCCCACCAGATAGTCCCTTAGAATCTTGGAATTTTTGTGGGTTCTGGCCTTGGATTTCAAGCAACTGGAGGGAGTTGGATATGTGCTGGCATTGAGGGATTCCTGGAGGTGCTGCTTATGATCGTTCCCTAACTGCATTTTACCAGCCTATTACCTTCTTTTGGGTTAACTGGTTTCTTCCCTAAGAATGCGAGTGTCCTTTGGGGAACTGGCACCTTGAAGCCTTCTCTCATTGTTCTCACACCTTAGCCTGGGCTAATTCCTCAGTTCCCTTTCTCTTGAAAAGCAGTATGGTTGCTTTCAGGCCATGTTTAGTGAGTACTTATGCATTAGACACTTGAAGACTAAATGGGTGAAAGCCCTTGACTTGGAGGGTCAGTAGATGGAGGAGAGAAGTGATATTACAAAGGAGGGTTTTGAGCAGTTAGTGATCAGCATGAAGATATTGGGCTTTTGGGGTTAGAGATGGCACTATGGAAGAATTAGACGTATCTAACATGGTTTCAGTTGGATTTGGAAAATAGGAAGGAAATTGGCAAATTTAGCTTACTTCACATTTTGTTTTGGGCTGGCTCTGTATACCTAACAAATTTCATAAGATGACAAGGCATATTTTGCAAAAATGCATTTTGCTAATGATGCATTTCAGTTGATATTAAATGTGGACTCACTTTGGATTATTAAAAAGGCTTAAATATTGTGAATTCATGTCATAATTACAGTAATTGGATAAGCATTTCTGCTTGTCTTAGTTAAAGTTGCTGTGTTTAAATGTAAGAAGCACGTTGAGAAAATCACATTTTTGGCTGACATTTTTTAACCTTTTAAAACATAGGCCCACTTTTACACGCCTCTTTGTGTCTATTTGCTCTAATCCAATCTCTACAACACTGCCAAATTGATCTTCAAGAAACCTAATTATGTTGTTCCCATGCTTGAGACACTATAAAGACTCCCAAACCTGTTTGAGGATTTTTAACAGTGTTGTGTGTTTTTTTTTTTTTTTTTTTTTTTTTTTTTTTTTTTTGCGTTCCTGGGTTCAGGTATGTTTTAAAAATGTTCAGAGAAAGCCTTTTCTTTAAAGACAGGAAAGCAGTCTGTTGGAGATTTTTAGTAAAGAAGTTATATAGTGCTTGTTTAGTATCGGCTAAGAAGGTGGGGGGGGATCAGCAATGTGCTGAGCTGTTGGCACACCTGCTGAGAGCCCAGGCACCTGCTCTTATCAGAGGATCCTCCTGTATCTGCTGAGGATTGAGCATGTTAGCTGGGCAGGGGTCCATAGTTCCTGCAGCCTTGGGAGATTGACGTGGCAAAAATGCCAAATTTGATGTCCACAATAGAAAAACCTCGGTTAGTGTATGTGTTTCAAGAGTGGGGTTGGGCAGATGTGATCCGTGAAATTTGTTGAAAAGACGCTGAAATCCATTGGTCCTACCTCTCCTAAATGCTCGTTTCTTTCTACCACCTAACAAAGTCTGTATCGTTGCCTTTTCCACCCCCTTGTGTTCTGCGTTCTCCCCCTTCCTTGCTTTGCTTATGTTGCCTGCCTTCCTGGGTAACCCTGCCTGGCTTCTTGCCACTCATCTAAAACCTAGTATTTTTTCAAAGCCACATGAAGATTTATGACTTACATGAATGCTTTCCATATTAACCCTTGCCCAAATAGTATTCTCATTTTATTGCTTGCCCATTTATAGTACTATCCAGATCAGTTGTAATTGGTGTGAAATTGTACACCATGTCTTCTGGGTATTTTCTTCTCATTTCACAGAATTCTGGCCATATGTTTGGTTGCTAATATGCATAGTTTGGGCCGTAGTAAGTAGTCATTAAATGGTAATCATTATTAATATAGCTATTGAATTAATGAAGCAATTTAAGAAAATCTAAAGGGCATCTCCATGAGGAAAGAGTTTGAAGAATTAAAGAAAGGATCTTATAACCTTGGTTTCTAGAGCTATATTATCAGCTTCATGAAAATAACCTGAGATTTTTTTTTTCCACTAAAAATAAGAGTCCATGGGTTCTAGTCTTATTGAAAAATCTAAGATTTTTTTTTTTTTTTAATAGTCCATGGGTTCTAGTCTTATTGAAAAATCTCTTTCCTTAATTAGAATAGAATAATATAAATACTTTTAGAGAATATGTATACATAAAAATTAAGGAAAATGAGTGGTAATAATTTCAAAGTGCTGAAAGGATATGCTGCCCTTGAATTTCACCTCAGCAATGAATCTTTTCAGAGAAGCTGTTGTGAATGGTGTGGCTTGTTGAATACCAGCATTATTTATGAGACATATCTTCCTATTCTAAAACAGGTGTTTCTTGGTGGACAGCTATTGTTCACTGCGTCTTCCCCCTCTCTAACAAAGTGACTTTCATTTCATTTTGATTAAAAATAATGTGTATAATAGCCCATTTCATGTTTGGGGAGTTCAAGCATATATAATCTTCCCATTGAGATCATTAGTTATCTTAATGATCTCCTTAGGTTGTAGATTCTTTCGTGGGTGCTGTGTGTGTGCTCCTTTAATGTACCAGGCTGCCTTCATTAAAAAATCCTTTCGAACAGAGTTCTTTAAAATTAAATTCATTTTGGCTTGGACACGGACACACCTGAATTTGTACTTGTTCAGTGGACATTTATTGAATGTCTACTCTGTTCAGAGCACGATTATCAGAAACCCCTGAGAAATGAGTTTTTATTCCACTTTTCAATTTCCTTCCATCCTTCAAGGTATCTCTCTTCTCCATGTCTGGATGCAGTCTTTTTTTAGCTGAAGAGCAGTGATCTGATCTCCAGTGAACAGTGACTGTTTCTTTTCCCCCACTCTGGGATTATCTTGGCTGGGATACCCATTTTGGTCTGTGTTTCCCTAATCTCATTTTCTGCCTTGGTTATGTAATGGTGACTAATGTACAGGAGATGACCCATCTATACATTTTTCCCAGCACTTTCCATTTGTGGGGTTACATAGAAGCATAAAATATAGCCACTTTCACAGTTTACAGTCCATGTGTGGTTGTTTCCCAACTCTTTATTCATTATTACCCTTCTAAGGAAATCTTTTAGATATATATATATATATTTTTTACCAAATTGCTGCCACTTCTCATGAAATTTTAATACCACAGAAATACTGTATATCTATGTACTGTGGCCCTTTGGAGGGTCACAAACCATTGTAATATCTAAGATTTTAATACCCAAGGACCAATTTTCAACCCCTTGGGGCCAAAATTGACCCCACTGAAATATGTGAGCAGGGAATTAACACACACAAACAATAAGCAAACACTAAATGCAATTAAAAGTGTTGTGCCCAGGTGTAGTTATAATTTTATATATTTTGTGCCCAACACCATAGATTTATAATTCTTATGAATTTAAATTTCAGATCATGTAATAAGTAATAAGTGGAGTTAAAATATTGCAAAAACACAATAGTACTGGCATTTATAGTTGCTCATTTAATTATCTTTACTGGGGATCTTTATTTCTTCATATAGCTTTGAACTGTGTATTGTCCTTTTCAACCTGAAGAAGTCCATTTAGCATTTCTTATATGGCAGGTCTAAAGGTGATAAACTCCATCAGCTCTTATTTATCTGGGAATGTCTTAATTTCTCCCTCATTTTTGATGGACAGTTTTGCTGGATATAGAATTATTTGGTTGATGATTTATTTTTCTTTCAGCCCTTAAAATGTGTTATCCCATTGCCTTCTCACCTCTCATGGTTCTTCATGAGAAACTGACACTTCATTTTATTGAGGCTTCCTTATACATGATGAGTTGTTTCTCTCTTGCTGCTTTCAGGATTCTTTTTTTGTCTTTGACATTCAGATCAGTGTAGATCTCTTTATTCTGTTTAGAGTGCGTTGAGCTTCTTGCATATATTCATGTCTTTTATTAAATTTGGGAAGTTTTCAGCCATTATTTATTCATAAAATTTCTGCCCCTTTACCTCTTTCATCTCCTCCTGGGACTCCTGGAATGCATATATTTGGTATGCTTGATGGTGTTCCACAGGTCCTCTTAGGTTCTGTTCACTTTTCTTCATTCTTTTTTCTTTTTCTTCAGATTGATTAACTTCAACTGTCTTACCTTCAGGTTCACTGATTCTTTCTTCTGCCAGCACCAATCTGCTCTTTACCCCCTCTAGGGAATATTTTATTTCAATTACTGTACTTTTCAGCTTCAGTATTTGTTTTTCATTTTTATAAATTTTAAACTCTTTATTGAAATTCTCATTTTAATTTTCCTGATTTCCTTTAACACTTTGTTCTTGTTTTCCTTTAAGTCAATGAGCTTATGTAAGGCATTAAAAACTCTTTCCTGTATGTCCAATAGCTGGATTCCCCCCCCCCATTGTTTCTCTATCTGTATTTTCCTTTGAGTGGGTCATCTTTTTCCATTTTAATTTGGACAGTTGAATCTTTTAATATGTTAATTCTGGAAACCAGAGTCTTCCCCCTTACCCATGGTTTGCAGGATTTATTGTTGTTGTTGTGTGCTATAGTAATCTGTGTTTACTGATTTTTCCAAACTATGCAAAGACTCTATCTCTTGATGTATATAGTTACTGGTCTGTGTTCCTTAAGCTTGTATTCAGCTAGTGTTAATACAGAGATTACCTTTAATGCCAAGCTCTGAAGACAGCATCATCAACAACAACAAAACAAAAACCAAAAAGAAAAGCAAACACCTTTCTCAGTCGTCACAGGTTGGCTCCCTGCTTGTGCTTTCCTTTAGCACTTAGGCAACCTTACAGTTGGCCTAAAGAATAGCCTCAGGCAAAACCATAATGTCCTCTCGGGTATTTCCTGAATGTATGTCCTGTCTTGGGTATGTGATGGTGGACATATCAATTCCCCCATATACGTGGATACTCGAATGTGTCCAGCGTCCCCAGGAATTTTGCAGCCTTTTCAGGTGCTGTCGTATGTCTAACCCAGTAATCCTTTGGCCCAGGCAGCTGTGTTTTAGTGGCTTTGACAGATACTTTCATGTCCAGAGCAAGTTCTGTGACCAGTGAGACATGGACGAGTGTCCTGGATCAGTTCCTCAGGCTGCCACCCGGTGGATAGTTCCAGGCATACATGACCCCAGCATGCTTATAAGCTTTACTCTGCTCCCTCTGGAGCCTGAACCAGAGAGCTGCATTGGGAACATGGACTCATTATGTACTGAGCTGGAAGGGGAGAGGAAAGCACCAGTAAAGGCACCTCAAGTTTTTCCTACCATTTTAAAGTCGCTTTTTTCTTGATTTGGCACTAACAGTGCAACTATTTAACTGTTTTCAGAGCTCTGAGAAAGTTCTGGTTTCTGCTGATTTTTCAATGTTGTGGGGGGATGGAATTCCAAAGTCCTAAAAGTACTGGGATTTTATTTTCATAATATCTCACTTACCACACCATCTGGCAACTATGTTTGGCATTTTCCTCTCATTCCTCCTAAATTCAC
Source organism: Cabassous unicinctus (assembly GCA_029593785.1). NCBI lineage: Eukaryota > Metazoa > Chordata > Mammalia > Cingulata > Chlamyphoridae > Cabassous > Cabassous unicinctus. The sequence goes on along the minus strand of JAQZBX010016106.1, from coordinate 7,150 downwards.
ATAGATGCCTAACCCCAAACCTCATGTTCACCCTCTCTCTTTCTTAAATCTGCCTTCTCTTCATTTTCTTTACTCTCTTCCTAGTTCAGGCATTTATGAGCTCTTTCAGTGGTGGCCTCTCCCTATTTCCGCATATACAGGGATTCTCAGATAACCTAGACTACAATTATGATCTGCCCTTTCACTGTTCAGAAAATCCTCAGTGGTTCCCCACTGCTTTATAAATGAAGTTCACATTTCTTAGCCTGCCATTCAGGTATCTTCGTGATCATGGGCCAGAGCTATCCTTATTTTTTCCCTGCTTACTTTCATGCACCATATGCTGTAGCCAAACAAAATTACTTGCTGTTCCTTATAAGCACCTCACACTTTCATAGCTTCTCCTGGAACACTCATCCCCCCCAGACACTACTGGTTGAAATCCTGTAAGGTTCGGCTCAAATGCCACCTCCTCCACAAAAACCTTTCTGTGTTTTTCCAGGCAGGAATAATTTCTTCCCATCTAGAACTCAAATTGCATTTTATCTCGATCTCTCTCTTTAGAATTATAGTATTTTCCTTATATTACAGTAATTTATACTCATGTCTTATCTCTTGGTATATAGACTGTGAACTCTGTAAGGGTAGTATCTGCATCTGATTTGTTTATATATGTCCTACAGGTACAGTCTTTTATCCAGTAGTTATTGATGGAAAGTGAAAGGGTCATTTAGTTCACCTGACTCATATAGATGTATAAGTAGAATACCAGGAAACCTGGTGACTTCTCTAAAGTCACAGAGCTGGTTCTAAAATTGCAAGGGGAATGGCTACTAATATATGCATTCAGAACTGTTTTTTTTTTATTTTTAATTTTTTGTTTTCTTTTACAGAACTCAAACCATTTATTATCAAGAGGCTGTTTCTATACACTGGCTTTTGCTAAAAAGTAGAAACTCTTGATCCAAAGGGTTTAGTCAGAAACACCCTTTCCCTTGAAATTTTTATTTTTATTTATTCCCACCCCCCTTGTTTTGCACTCACTGTCTGCTCTGTGTCCATTTGCTGTGTGCTCTCTGTCTGCTTGTCTTGTGTTTAGGAGGCACCGGGGACTGATCCTGGGACCTCTGATGTGGGAAAGAGACACTCATTCACTTGAGCCACCTCAGCTCCCTGGTTTGTTGTGTCTCTCATTGTCTCTCCTCTTCGTCTCTCTCGTTGTGCCAGCTCTCGGCGTGGGCCAGCTCTCCTTCACCAGGAGGCCCTGGGAAATGAACCCGGGACCTCCCGTGTGGTAGCTGGGAGCCCAGCTGCTTGAGCCACATCTACTTCCCTCCCTTGAATTTTATATTCCTCCTTTGCAATACTTATGCTGACAGTTGTGAGCATAAGGAATGAGGGCATTGTATTGGATTAGAAATCCACATTTTGCTAACACTAGGAAGGAAATACAATTCACGCACTTAGGGTTTTCAAGTGAAGTTTGAAGTCATGGATAAAAGGATGTATATATTTAATACATTCAACCTACAACTTAAGTTTCACACTGTACTTTTCTTATTAGATTAGTAGGGAGCATATATTGTGAATTTAAGTAGTCTCAAAAGGGATGGTTCAAAATAAGAACATCATCTGTTATAGGTGATTAAAAGCTAGAAATACCTCATGTCATTCATATTTTAGAAATCTTAAAAAAAAAAAATACAAAATGAATAATTATCCAAGAACTCACAAAAAGGTGGCCTGCTGTGATGTTAGCGGTCAATGAGAATCATATTTTAAAAATAATAGATTAGATGTATTACCTGTAGTCACAGCTCTTTTAGATAGTTCCTTGAAGTCTATTTTAATACTGTGGTTCTGGGATTTTTATGGAGAGTGTTTTCCTCTGTAACTTTGATGTTATGTATCAGTTCTCAGGCTCTTATGTAAGCTCAAAGAAAGGTAAGTCGTGATGGACTCCCTGAGAATTTAGATAGAGTTCAACAGATATTTCAGTCCTTGAGCTTGTTCAGCAGTGAGTTTGTGTTCTGTGTGTCTAAGCCGTTAGTGAGCTATATACATCTTTATATTTCAAAATAAATCCCAGAGTGGACTAGTCCTTTGATATTAATACTTTATTTTCATGACTTATCAGGGAGTACAGTGACAGAAAAAAATGGGTTGACACATTGTAGTTCTGTGTTTTATAATTTCTAACTTGTGGTCATTTGAAGAAATTAACACTGGCTCAGCAACCTGTATTTTTACCAGGAAAATTCGAACAAAATAGCATTTGAAGATACAAAGTTAATTATTTCCTCCTTAATCCCCGAAGATATTTGAAACTTATTTATCGCTTTTTTTTTTTTTTCCTCTTTGGTTCAGCTTAAGTCATCCAGAAAGCATACTGGTTAACACAAATTCATATCAACGCATGTTCTTTTTTTTTTTTTTTTTAACTCCAGATACATAGCTGAGTAATTTGCAGTGGGAATTATTTGCCTTTTAAGTAAACTATAATTACTTTTTTTCCCCTTTTATAATTCCTCAGTAAGAATTTTTCATGAAATTGCATCAGTATTGGAGATTTGAGAAGGGATAAGTAACTCCATCTTTTCCTCACCACTATTCCCCATATTCCTCCTAAATTATCTCCCATAGCCTTCCAGGATAGTTTCTTAGTCCCAGGGAAACCAGTTTTATGATCACTTACACAGCTATTCCAGTGTCTTTGCTGAGACAGTGTCTTTGGGTTTGAAATGCTCTTCCTAACTGCTCTTTATTAACTGCTGTCATCACATGTATATTTAACTAGACTATCACCTTCTTGAAAGAATCGTCTCTCAAAGTCCAATTCATACCTGAAATCAGGTGGCTCCCAACTTACTACAGAGTTGTTTCAGAATGTTCTCAGTATATTAGTTATTTTGAACTCCTAAGTCACGTGGCTTCGAAGATTCTAGAAGTATCTGTATTATGATTTTTAAACAGTAGTTCCTATTTGCCTTTATGGGTTACTTTTTTCTTGTTTGTTTGGCAGTATCCGGGCTAGAAAACTATCCAGTATATTTAATCATTTATTTTTGGGAAGCTACATTTAGAATCTCAACTTGGTCACTTAGTTCCTGCTGGGTCTTTCCTTATAACTCTTCCATTTAGAAGAAGAAAAAATTAGGTTATGTTTTACTACTTTCCTTTCCATAAGGTCTTTGCCAAGATCTTGTGCCTAGTTTCCCATATGGAAATTCCCATTTGGAAGATGCCATGTGGATTTGGAAACTACATGGGAAATTGGGCACAAGGTAATACCTTAGAACCATAAGATGCCTGGTGACCTTTTACCGTGATAGAACTGGAGCTTACTCAATTGGTTAGTATTTATTTGGTAACAAGTGACAGATACTCAGCTTATTCTGGATAATGACTATAGAGGCATTTTATAGGACCATATAATTGAAAGCAGGATTAAAGGGCTCAGATGATGCCATTAGGATTTGGGTTCTCTCACTCCAGCTCTTACCTCTGCTTTTGGCTATGGAGGTTTCTCTTTCAGGCAGGTCTTCTCTACCTGGTAGCTCATGGCAGCTCTGGTATTACATTATCTTCATGATCATTCCACTGTAAGGAACATTTTTCTCTACTGGCAAAAATCATACCAATGACTTTTCTCGGATCAGTAAGTAATGTGCACATCTCTCAACTAGTCCCTATGTGAAGGAAGATGGTATACATTGATTGGCCAGGTCTGGATCAGGTGCCCACCTGGAAGCCTGGCAGATTCCTATATGGATTGAAAGGGAGGTGGTTCTCCAAAGGATGATTGAGGCAGTGCTAGAAGAAGAGGAATACTCTGCAGTCAAAAACAGCAAACAAATGTCAGTATAAATTTTTATACTTCTCCAAAATATTTATTAACTTATTAGCTGTTTGCTATGGTACATACTAAAATTATGGGTATTTGTCAAGCCAGATCAGAGAAATCATGATTGGTTTCTTGGCCTCTTTGCAGATCAGAGAAATCATGATTGGTTAAACAGTTTTGTTTTCCACGACCGTTGTTAAAGGAGACAGTAGGCTTTCCCACTCAATTACAATTTTAAATATAAAATCACTTTTATTCAAGAGATTTTATAAATTAGAGAACAATATCTAACAGAACAAATGTTAAATTATCAGTATGATACAACGGGGAAACATAAGAGCGAGTCTGTAAGGAATGGTAAATAGAGATTTTTAATAACCATAACTATATGATTTGGAATTGTATAAACCGTAATTTTCCTCTGGGATGGAGGTATCTAATTATAATGCATACACATTTTTTTAAACCCTTAGTCTCCTACCTTGAACTGAAAACCTCAAATAATTCTTTTATTTTAATTTTTTAAATGAACACTCCCCTGCCCCCATCTCTAATATATTAGCCCCCTGGTAACCTCTAATATATTAGCTTCCTATCTTTGTAAATTTGCTAATTCCAGTCATCTCTTATAAGTGATACCATGATTTTTTCCTTTATGTGTCTTGCTTATTTCACTGAGCATAATGATTTCAAGATTCTTCCATATTGTAGCATGTCTCATAATTTCATTTTTTTCCTTATGGCGGAATAATAGTCCATTGTGTATACATACCATATTTTTATCCATTCATTTATTGATGGACACTTGGGTTATTTCCAGCTTTTATAACACTTGGCTTATTTTTTAAATAATGCTGCTATGAAAATTGGTGTACATATATCTCCTGCTTTCGTTATTTTAGGTATTAACTCAGAAGTTGTATTGCCAGGCCATATTGTAATTCTGTACTTTTTTGAGGAATCACCAAACTGTTTTCCACATTGGTTATACCATTTTACATTCCCACCAACAATGCACAAAGGTTTCTGTTTCTCCACATTTTCTCCAAGACTTGTTATTTTCTGTCTCAAATAATTCTTGGCTTGATGAATTTCAGCAGCTTCTGCAGATGTCAGATTCTGCCATAAGCTTCTTGTATGTAGAGTTTTAACTTCCTTTCTTGAAGTCTTTTTGTTACCATGTTGTCGTTCTTCCTCTGTCATAGGACAATGCTAGGGAGCTGCAGATTAGGATTTGTGCCTCCAGAGGGAGAATGAAACTCATGGCGAGTTAATTTATGAGCTGCACCCAGTCGGGTGTCTTGTGGGTACATGTTGCCACTGCCAGAGTCCTTTATCTGAATAATTGGGAGAAAAGATGCTGTTTCTGCAGAGCAGAGATGAATGTGTTATCTGTAGTGCAGTCTACAAGCCAGTTACCGCCATCACATTTTCAGTAGGTTTCTACCCTACGTAGCTACAAGTGGACTCACAGCTTCTCTTTGCCAGAAACACCGAATTTGCCAAACAGTAACATTAGGTACTTAAAATTAGTACCTATCAGATGGTATCTTTCAAACTTAATGAGAATTTCTTCTTCATATACTTTCTATACGATCACTTAGACCCACATGGAATGATATGCTATTGAAATACTCTTTATCAAAGCTTGACTAAATTGATATATAAACCACTGCTTAGGGTTCTTTCTCAACATTTCAATTGTTGCCCAATAATCTTTTGACTTATCCTTAGGTTCTTTATTTTGGTCTAAATTTTTATTGCTAAGGAAATATCTGGTGTCAGAAACTTGCTGAGGGAAAGTGTATACACCTGCCCTCCCTCTCGGTCTCAAGCAGTTCTTTTTTGGGGTGCTGGGAGAGCTTATTTTATGCAGCCCAGCTGCTTTTCTGGCTTTTCAGTTTCCCTATTACACATTAAACCCTTGTCTAGTTTGTTTAAAGTGGTTGACTTGATGGTATATCATTGGAGTGAGAAAAAGCCAGATTCTATTGGATTATAAATGGAATGCCTTCTTTTTGTTGTTAGAATCTGCCTAACAATATGAGTCAATTTGACTGAAATCAATAAGAAATGTAGTTATTTTTCATGTGAATATATCTCAACATGAAATAACTGGCTTTACAGGCTATTTCACCCTCAGCTGGTCTTATATAGAAGGAGCTACCAGAAGAAAGAGAAATACTGCACAATTTTTCAAGCAGATTGAGTGGTTATCTTTATTTTTTTAAACTATCATATTGATAGTTTACCTTAGGAAGTACTACTTTGTTGTTCATTTGACTTGCTATAACGAATGGTATATGCTCGTACCAGTTTGTGTTTCATGATCTATTGGGGAAGTACTGGACTGGGAGTCAGGGATATGCTTTCTTCTGGGACTAGCTCTGCAACTGATTTGTGCTACAGTTCTTCTCAATGGAGAATAGGGCATTGCTTACTTGGGGTTTGAGCTTGATCCACTCTCAGGTTCTTTTTTACTTATGTACTCCTGAGCTGTGAGAAATCTCTAAGTATCAACTCGACCTTATTCTCTTTGTGTGAGATGTACGGACTTACTACCATGAAACCAATGCTGTTTACTGTCTCCATTTCTAATCTCTGGAGCTCTCCTCTGTCTTTTAATTCCTTCATTTTACTGTTTCTTGAAACATCTAACAATTTAATATTGTACAAAATGTAATTTTTCCTGAAATGTTGTTTATTAATCTTTTTAGTCATTAATGAAAATATTAAGCAAGATATAGAGAAACGTATCAGTTACAGACCATTACACATCTTTTGCTAATGGTAATGCAGTGATTATGAAACCATTGCAAATATGAAGTTGTAAATGCCTGATAGTCTGATAATTGGATTTCACGCATAGGTCTCTGCCACCTATTGTTTTTGAACTAAGTGCATTCTATAAATGAAACTTCATTACATTGTAAATTGTTTTTCTCTAATCCTTGTTTATGACACATGCCACATTGCAATAATTTTTGTTTACTAAACATATTCTCTTGCTGTTTTCAATATGATGACTCTAAAAAGGTATAATAGAAGTTTCTAGACCAATTAGTGGAATGTTTTTTTTTTTTAATTGAGAAAAGAGAAAGAAGAAAAATAGTTCTGGGTTAATTGAGTTAATTTTTTAATATTATTACGTAGTTGGTTCTCTATGCCAACCTATGTCAGAACTCAGTACCTATTTGAAACATTTCTAGAGTTTATTAATGCAGTTATGTTACTTATGGGTACATGTTTAAATATAATAGCAAAACTTAACTGGATGCTCTTTTGTTAAGTTTGACATCTAGAGATAGCTGCAGAAATGAGTCTCCT
>JAQZBX010016105.1:0-36827 GCA_029593785.1 Cabassous unicinctus | reverse complement strand
TCTCTGTGTCTGCTTATCTCCCCCTTGCTGTGAGGTCTTGCCGCATCAGCCCACGGTGCCGCGCGAGCCAGCCTGCCCTCACAAGGAGGCGTCGGGACGCAAACCCGGGCCTCCCATATGGTAAACGGGGGCTCTATCCACTGAGCCACACCCGCTTCCCTTAAATTCTACTTTTAAATTAATTTTTCTCTTCTTAGCATGGACCTTTAGCTGCGTAATTTGTCTCACCCAAATTTCAGAAGAGGCAAAAAAACCTCTTTCAATAAAAGCAGTAAATATCTTTGAAGTTTCCTTTAAAAACATTTTATCAGACAAGTAATATATATGAAATGATAAAAAGTTAAATACAAAAAAATGAAGAGTGCTAAAAGAAAATATATATAGTCCTACCACCCCCCCCAAAAAAATTCCTGTTAACTGTTTTATAACATTCCATATATATAAAAATTACTTTCCAAAATAGAATTATACTATATATAGAAGATGTTTTGTGGATTCTTTTTTTTCACTTAGAATATTATTTACATTTTTCTGTCAAAAAGGTATTTCCACACCATAAATTTTAATGGTTTTATTGTCTACAGTACATTTAATTAGGTGTTCACAATAAACGTGTTTTTAAAAATATTATAATTCTATATAATGTACAGTTAAGGAAGAGAGTACAAAGGTATAACAAAGAAGAACATGCTCAAAGGAAAAGAAGATACACGTCAGCAGATGAAGAAAGCACAAAGCAAGAAAAAGACAACCAAGAAAAGAAAGGCCAAAACACAAAGGTGAAGCAGGGATTTGTAGCAGACGGAAAAAAGCAAAGGAAGAGGGCAGAAAAAAAACAGAGACTCTGTAGTGAGCTATCAAGCAAAGGCTTGCTTTTCATTTTGATTAGATAAGGATTAACAGACTTGATCTTTTCCCTTTAAAATACTAAGTAGCTGACTGACAACTGCTCTCCAATCTGGCTTTATCTTAAAAGCTGATAAATTTTCATTGAAGAACATGGTAGGGGAACGAAAGGAACAGATATTAATATGAAAATTATACTCTGACTGCAGCCACAGACCAAAACAGCATAAACCTGTTTGAAATTAAGTAGAGGGCCAAATCTTCTCCAGAGGAAAAAGGCACAAAAACATACTTCTACTTCTAGTTCAGTCCATTCCTAAGCTTGTGAAGAGAACACACATCCTTACCATGCTATTTTACATGAAATGATGTCCCTAAATATAATTATATCATATAAAACATTGTAGATAAGAAAAATATATATGCATACACTTTTTATTACATGCAGACAAAAGATGTGCAAGGATACAGGCTGAAATGGGACTAGCTGCAAAATTGAGATCTACAGGGATGATAAAAGAATAATTTAACTTTTTACTCGAACAGCATTTTTATAGTAAGCCAGCTGTAGTTTTTGGAAGGAAGGAAGGAAGGAAAAAAGGAAGGAAGGGAGGGAGGGAGATGATTTATGAACTGGAGGGAAGAAGAGGGGCGATTCTGCAAAGTATGTAAGTCAGGGCTCACAGGCACAGCCCCTCTGGTCTCATGCCATTGAGCACTTTCTCCAGCAGCCTGGAAAGACCTAATCCTCAGATGGTGTCAAGTGACTCTCATGTCACATTGTGCATTTTAAGCCTCCCTTGAAGAAAATTCTTTATGAGGCTTGAATCTGCACCTCTTTATCTTCAAACGGTTGCAGATGGTGGCATTTGATTTCATGAAGAAATAGGGTATATTGGCAGACCCGAATCATTAAAATATGAGTAGCTTCAGAGGAAATAAAGGATTTAAAAATGAAGACTTTCTTTTCTGAGACTAAAGCAAGAGGATGAGACAGTAAAGCTGAGGGAAATATTAAGTTTCTCGTGTCATAAAAATAAAAATGGCAGAATAGAGATTGAAACACCCCAAATCTTAGATCTTGGGCTCTTTGAAGTCTACACAGTTATAATAGGGGTCTTCAAGCAATTTTCAATATTTCTTAAAAGCTAATGGTAATCATATATTTAACTATAATATAACTGCATAATTTAGTTAAATATTAAGAATCTTCCCTTGTCTGAAACTATCTCACCTCACTTAGATGCATCATGCTAAGTTTTGATGTAGAAGTTCATATATTTTAATAACAATGGGAAAACAATTAAGAATTACTTAATCCATGGACTTTTTACCCTAACTTTGACATTGAGCCTCATCTATTTCTTGAGCTCTAGCCTTTGCTTCCAGATTGTTTCCCTTCCCATGTTCTAGCTTGTAATGACCTCATTGGCTTGGTCAGTACCTTCTTCTGTGTCAGTCATATAAGAGTGGCTCTGTTAAGAGCTACCCAGAATTCCAGGTTTCTCTTCTTTGGTTCCAGCCAAGGTCATAGCCTGTTCTGAAGAGGAGTGAAATCTGGTTTCTCTTGATTTGGAACATGATCTTTCCTGCAGTCAGGCAGAATCTTTGCTCAGGACCCTTGGCAGAAATCTGGTATAAGGGTTATTTTCCAGTGACAGCCATTACAGACTTAGACTCCTGATCTGGAAAAATAAAAATGAAAAACCCAGTTAATTAGTCTTGCCATTTGGGAACTTGGTAAGCCTAATGTGATGGAGGAAAGATTGTGGGGGAATTTATCTCAAGCATGGAAATTTCTGAATGAAGTCTACCTATTAGCCCTGAAGTAATCAGATTTCTCTTTTTACATTCACATTGTTACTTTATCTCTCTAGGAAAATTTTCAGAAGAATAATTTAGCAAATGACCACTTTTTAAGGAACTAAATTATTTAAGAGATTCAGAAGATGAAAAACTTAATTCCTGACCTCTAACAGTTCTCAGGTGGGAAAGCAGCTCTGCATATCACAAAGTAAAGACAACTAAAACAAGTACAAAGTACTGTGGAAGTACAGAGGCAGGAGAGCTGAAAGGATCTTATGTTTTCTAGAGGAGGAACACTTGAGCTCATCACCAGAGATTTATTAGTTTTTTTTTAGGGTTCAAAAGAAAGAGAATTCCACCTGGAGGGAACAGCATGAGCAAAGTCTTGAGACATGAAAAGTGCCAAGTAAGATGAAGAGTGAAAAGTGGCATATTATTGCTAGACTTAAAGGTGGAAGGGATTGTAATGGGAAGAAAATCTGAAAGTATTTCAAGGCAGAATATACAGTGTCTTGAATTCTATGCTGAAGAGATTTCACTTTTTCCTATACTCAATGAGAAGCCTTTGAAGGTTTTTTAAAAAGGAGTATTTTCAAAACTGTGTGGAGTAAAAGGTTGGATGGGATGATAGTAGCTTTGGAGGCCAGAAATCCAATTATTAAAATAATACAAATGGCAGATGTTAAAGACCTGAAATAGTACATTATGGAAAGGAAGAGACTGCGCTTTGGCCACAAAAACATCTGTATTTTGAGAAGGTGGGGACTGAGGTTTTTTCTGTGGTTGTCAACTCCATCCCTGACACTACCCGCAGGAAGATCAAAAGTAAATTTTTCTACTGAAAAAGGAGTTTTAGAGAAACGAAAAATTTTCTTGACACTATTTGAAGACAACCATAGTGCCCTACTAAGAGGGAAAACCCTGGCAATGTAAAGGTATAATGTTTAAATTTTCCAAGTCTGTTTTATACTTTAAATTGTACCTCCCTTGCAGCCAAAGAAGGTGAATTGGAAAGCTTGTTGCTCCTGTAGTGGAAAATGCTTCTGTTTGTCTCTTTTTTGGGGATGAGAGGGTGAGTTTCACAAGTTTACCCTGGGAAATAATTTTGAATGAACAATTAAAAATACGATCATGACAAATTTCGGTCACAGAAATTAAAAACCTAAAGCTAAAGAGTGTAAGGACTTGAAAGACCATGAGAGAGATAACGTCTTCTGCAGTTTTCTATATTTTCATCAGCAGGACTCTTTTTATTTACTTTTCACTCTATAGAAATCTGTAGTCTTTGGTCATGATTAAGGTGACCATGTTTGATAGCCTTGTTGGCTCCCCGATCACATTCCAGAAAATCTTAAAAATTTATCAATAGCCAGGTAGCACTTTTCATCACGTTTATGTAATCAATATGATATCAATGAATTGATAACTTCCAAACAAAGGCAGACTGTCAATAGTTAGGCTATTCTGTTATAATTTCAGAAACATTAGAAACTATTTATTGGTTCTTGTCATTACCCTAAGTCCCTAAATCCTTAAGAGTCCCAGGAACCTTAGGTGAAGAACAGTAGGTTCTAATATTATTTTAAGTGAAAAGGATGCCCAGAAAAGGAAAGCAACTTCCAGGGACATATAACTATCCTCAACATACTGTAACTCAATCTTAAGTAGTTTTGGGGCCAGGAAAAAAGACCAATCTTAAGATTTGCATCAGTTGTTCTTTATATGCCTAGATTTTGAGCCTGTTTCACATGCTCTCCTGCCTTGTGCTTTGTAAGTTGAAGGTCAATGGCCATGCTGTGATTCCTGTTTTTCTAAGTCCCCCCTACCCGAAGTATTGAAGTATTTAATTATACCAAAAGAAAGCAACTGCCTTTGATCGCACAACTTGCTAAACTAATTTCCCCAGGTTCCTTTAACACTATCATCTGCTCTCTTTGGATCACTTTTTTTTTTAATTAATTTTCTTATTTTTAAAGAAGCTTTAGATTACATAAATGTTACATAAAAAATATAAGGGATTCCTATATGCCCCATTCCTTCTCCCTCCCACACTTTCCCACATCAACAACATCCTTCATTACTGTGGTACATTTGTTACAATTGATGAATACATATTGAAGCATTGCTACTAACCATGGACTACAGTTTACATTACAGTTTACACTCAGTCCCAAACAATTTTGTAGGTTATGACAAAATATACAATGGCCTGTATCCATCATTGCAATGTCATGCAAGACAACTCCAATGTCCTGAAAATGCCCCCATATTATACCTATTCTTCTCTCTCTGGTCCCTCAGCATCACTGGTGACCACTGCCTTAATATCAATGATAAGAGTTCTTCCATTGCTAGAATAATAAGTCTACTTTAGTCCACTGTTCATTCCCAAATCTTGAGGATTTTGGTATGGTGATGCCCACTTTCCTTCTAATTGAGAGGATGGATCACTTTTAAATAATCATGACAAGGAAAAAACTCTAAAATTATTAAAAAAAAAAAAAAGATTAAAAAAAAAACACCAAAAAACAAAAACAGAAACAATGGAAAGAAGCAACACAAGGTTGATTTTCCTGGAGGGAAAACATAGTTGCCTGGTAATTTTGTCTTAATTCTGAGAAAAGATCTCCCTGGTTACATCAGTTCCCCTTCCTCTGCCTTACCTCTTCCTTTTCTTTTTCTTTACTCTACTTTCACCTTCTTTTTCTTCGTGCTATGTGAGTAGAATTGAGGCATTTCAAGTACCAGGCTTCTATTCAAGATTTCCTGTCAGTGAAATGGAAGAATACAATCAGATTGTTTGATTCTCCACCCATGAATTTGATTTCTGAGACGTTATTAATTAATTATCTGGAAAAATTTTGCAGACAGGGTTTTGTGTCAATGTGCAGAGTGTATGCAGCCTGAGTAGATGTAGCGCACACTATTGACATCAGCAATGCGTTCAGAGGCTCCTAGTTGTGTACTTGTGCAAGGGATTAGAAATAGACACAGAGACTCCCATCTGGTCCCATATCATATGATCGGATCTCTTTTATAACATTCCTGCCAAATATTTGTCCAACTTATTTCTCAACACCTTCCATGCCAATAACAAATGTTGGCCTGCTCTGTGAGAAAGATCTTTCTTATAATGAGCAGAAATTGGCGTTTCTGTGTACCACCCTTTTGTGCTAATCCTACTGCTTTTCAATCATACAGAATAAGTTAAATTTCTTTCTTAACATCTTTCTGATGTTAGGGAGATTCTATAGAGTTCAACTGAGTTTTCTCTCTTCTGAACAATATTTCCCTAGTTCCTATAATTATTTTTCATAAGATTCACTTCCAGATGCATCTTTTGTGTCAATGTTCCTCTTTCCATGTCATCCAGAACTAGACACAATTCCTTTTTAAAAATATTTTGAAAACTGATACAGATATTATGTAGTTATTGAAGAAAAATTAAAAGACACAGGTAGGCAAAAAGAATTTTTAAAATTTCCCATGAAGAATTTCTATGCAGACAAAAAATCCTATGACTTTTGATGTTCTGGCATCTAGACTTCCAAAATTATACAAATACATACATATATTTTTAAATTTTAGAAGTCTACTTGGGTGAATTGGACTTTACCTATGTCTATTTCTGAAAATGGTCATAGAAAATTATCTTGGAGTAGGTCTTTTTTCCCCAGGAAGTGTAATTTAACTGATTCTTCATAGTTTTAAAGCAGAAGTCAGCCAAATTTTTTTCTGTAAAGGGCCAGAGAGTAAATATTTTAGACTTTGTGGGCCACATGTGGTCTCTGTTGTATTTTCCTTTCCACTCCTCCTCCTCTTCTATCTACTCCTTCTTTTCTTCTACTTCTTGTTGTTTTATACGCGAAGAATAACTAAATTATACACATTTGAACCCCAGCAGAGGACATTTACTCTTTTTCCATTAAAACTATTTTTTTTTCAAAATGGTGCCCTATTGATCCACACGATCTAATCTTTTCACTTCTTATTACTGTCAAATACCTTACTCCCTAACCCCCTCATTTCCTTGCATCTATAAATATGGCAAATGTGCCTTAATATTGTCATAAAATATCTGATAAATATATTGCTGCCTATAAGGAACACCTTTTTCTTCTCTTGTAACTTTAGGACAATTTCTTGGCTTCATATGGCAAACATTTCAAGTGAAATTTAGAGCTAAATTTTTTCACATGTAGCTATCTTTTTTGTGTATTTTTTCACCCTCTTTGGTGAGTTTCTAAAAATTCAGAGGGTCTGTTTTACCTATTGTGGAGAAGAATGTGTCACAATCTACTCAAAATGTCAGTAAAGAAATTAGAGTTACTTTTAGTTATTGCATTATTATTTATTTCTGTATAACAAATTATCTCTAAAGCTAATTACGAAAATAAATAATAAATATTTATTATTTCTCACATTTTCTGTGGGCCAGAAATTTGGGAGTGGCTTAGCTGGGAAGTCCGTGTGTCACGAAGTTACCATCACATATTGGCCAGGGCTGCCATTACCTAAAGACCTGGCTGGGACTGAAGGATTTGCTTTCAAGGTGACTCACTCAAGTGGTTTGCGAGTTAGTGCTGGTTGTTGGCAATAGGGCTCATGTCCTCTCCACATAGGTCTCTGCACATGGTTACTTGAGTGTCCTCATGACGTGGTAGTTGGATTCTCCTAGAACAATTGTTCTAAGAGAGCAAAGAGGAAGCTGCAATGTCTTTTATGATCTGGTTTTTTAAGTCATGCACTATCACCTCTGCCAACTCTATCAGTTACACAAACCAGTCTTGATTCACTGTGGGAGGAGACTATACAAGGGCATAAACACCAGGAGGCAAAGATCATGAGACCATGTGGTTACTGCAGTTAGTGATTAAATTCAGTCAGTGTCCAACAGGGTACTTCATTTAACCATCTAACAACCCAATGGGCCATGTTGGCTACCCATTGTAGTATAGTAGAGTGGTGCTTTGTGTGGGAGGAAAGTACAATTTTTTCCAACTATATGTAATATTCTTGTCATCCCTTTTGCCAAGATTCCGATGTGACCTCTATAAATGTATGCCCCAAGTTATTTAGAATTGTTGCTTTATTGAAACATCATTAATTAAAAGATGTAGTTTTTAGATCTCTCAAGTCAGTGTAGAAAAATGTTGCTTTACCTAAATGCAAGTTCTCAGCTTTCTGGTTTTTACAGATTCAGACCTGAATCACTACTCTGAGTTATTTTACACAACCCATCACAAGCTGTTTCAAATCTTACCCAAAATCAATATGGCTTATTGGTGTTGTTCTCTTGATTATGACCTTGACCTTCTCCCTGATTAGAGTTCAATTTCTCCCTCTTGCTTCATTCACCCAAATAACCTCAAGGACCCATCTTTGAGTCCTTTACAGAGAAGAGTTCCTGGCCAGGCAGGAAATAGCCATTTCTATGATTGACCCTGTGAGATACAGAAGCCAAGTGGTGCTGCTTCTGTGCTCTAGTGAAATCATGTGACACTTATTGAGGGAAAGGCAGGTCCCCCTCTTTTGGGTAGAACACAAAGTAAAGTGGACGAAGTGAAGGTGACAGAACAACAGTGTTTCTTTGGTGCTTTGATAGATGGCAATTTTGAAAGTGCTAACAGTCTATATAGACAGAAGTATTCTTATGAGATGGCCATAGGTAGAGAATATAATGAGGCTTCTTCAAGGAGCTTCATAGGCAGTGGTGTGATGAAGAGTATCATCTCAAGAGAAGAAGAAAGTGGAAGAAATTATTTTGTAGCTGTAAGTGACAGACTAGCTCATATATGTGGAATTCTGCTAAAGTTTCCTAGAAATAACTCAGATAGAATTTGAGGGAAACTGGAGGTACAATGTGAACAGATCCAAGCAAGAATCATGGAATCAAATTTTACTTTGATTGAGTCCTTATCTGTTGCTAAAAGTCAATAAGGTCTGGAAGATCCTAGAATTAGCTAATTAGCTGTGCAGCAAGTCAGTTCTGGTGGGGAGACAATCACTTAGCAGGTAACTGGCTCTAGTACCTAAGTGAAAGTCTGACAAGAGAAGCAATAATAGCATTATGTCCTACTGGCATATCACTTTAAAGGTGCAAACTACTGTACTTTCATGTTCATTACCTCAACTGATCTGCACAGGAATCTGTAAACTAGGAATTATTCATGCACCTGTTTTAGAGACAAAAGTGAAAACCCTAGATCCTAAAAGGTTTGTCCAAAGATATGCAGTTGGTAAGTAGTAGACTTGAAACTTTCTCCTCAGAATTTGTGATACTAAATCCCATGTACTTTCTGTTAGAGTGTTTTTTCAATTTGTATTCTGCTGAGACCTTAAATTCCACCAATCTAAAGAAAAATTGTGGGGAGCAAGGGAGAGGCAGATAAAATGACTTCTTTTCCTTAACTTTGCCTGAAAAGTTCTCACTTTACTTCTTATATAGTTTGGGCTTCCTCAAACTATTTACTTTGAGTAAAAGTTTTATGGCTAAACTGAAAATTAAAAGCCACTGCACCAAAGCATGCTGTCTTGCAATGCAATAGATGGGGTTTAGGCTGTTAAAAAGGCAGTACCTCTCCTCTTCCAACCAGAAAGGTGCTTGACTTTCTGATTTTCCAGATGACCTTTCCTCTCCATACTTCAGATGCAATCTTGTCCCAGCCCTGCATGAGGAACTCAGTTTTCATTTGTAGAATGAAGGCTAGAAATAAATACGATACACAATGTCGTGATCAGCTTTCTCACTTGATGAAAACAGGGAGAAAAGAGAATGAATTAAATAAATAAATAAAAGCATTGTTCTGGGTCATTAAAAAAAAAAAAAAAAAAGGATTGTCTTAGAGCACAAGACAGAAGCTTGATTTTCAGGAGTGGAGTTTGAGTTTAACTACATGCCAAAGTAATTTGATGTTTAGACAAGAGTTATATCTGGGAGGTGCTTTTCATTTAAAATATATTTATTGGGCCCTTACTGTATCCCAAGTATTGTGTTAGATGAATTAATTCCTCCTGCCAAAGACCAGAATATTCCTAAACTATTGCTGGAAGTCAGGCAGTTCTAGATATAGTGACAGGAAAACTATAGTGAAATGCTGCCCAGTAGAACTTTCTACAATGGTGATAGCCACTAACTCCTTGTGGATATGGAACTCTTGAAATGTGACTTGTGCAACTGAGAAACTGAATTTTTAAAATTAATTTAATGTAAATTTAAATAGCCATGTGTGGCTACTGGCTATAGTATTGAAATATACAGATAAAGAGACTTGAAGACAAATAGGCCTGATAGTGCCCGAGACAGCAGCATCTTTACCACTACCACCATCAACACTGGAGTCATCATGATTGTCATGATCATTATATGATTATCATCGTCATCATCACCACCATCATCATAGCCACACTATCTCTGCCAACCATCAGGTCCTACTAGATTGCTGCAGCAACCTCTTAGATGTTCTCTCTGTACTCATTCTTGCCTCCCTCCAATACATTACAACCAGCATGATCTTGATCAAAGCAAGTGTGATCATACCACTGCTCTGCTTAACAATTTGCCATGGTTGTGCAATACTTTAAGATGAAACACAAACAACTTCACAAGGCTCACAATCTCCCTTTCCTTCCTTACCCTAATTTCACATGATTTTGATCCCTGTTTATTTCTTCAACCTTATCTCTTAACAATTCCTGGTATACAAAATTTTATTTCTGTACTCTAAATGTACCATGCTTTATCTTTAAGTCTCCAGGCCTGTGTAAACTTTATCCCCTCCACCTCATATTTTGTATCCTTTCTTGTCTGGCTAAATTCTAGTCATCCAACAGGTCTCAGTTTAAATGGTAGCTCCTCTAGGAAGCTTCGCCTGAAGCCCTTGGACCAGGAGCTATGGGCTCCTAGAGTACCTTGATCTTAGCTTATTATAAAAACCACTAGGTTTTATTGTAACTGCTTGCTTAATATCAGTCTCTCCAACTAGACTGTAAGCCTCATGAGATCCCTGACTTTGCTTATCTTTTTCAAACAAATCGTTCCTAATAACTAGTACTCTGTTAAGCACATAATGGGAATTTAATCAATACTGGCTAAATGGCTAAATGAAGAAATGCATAAATGCATGTCTTATCTACTGTGGATCAGCATCAAATTCTCCCACCACCACTACAATCTTCTGCCAGCTCTAAAAAGTACCACAGGCTCCAAGCTAGTTCTCTCCTCCATTATTTTATTTTTTTGAACAAAATTCACATTTTATTTAGATTGAAATAAACTGCACAAAATTGGTTTTCTTCACCAAAACTAACAACATTTTTTTGTATTATTCCTAGATAAACCACAGAACACTTATTTTTGTAGGCTTTCCAGGTTTTGCTTACAAATCAAGATGATACAGTAGATATAGTCATGGAAATAGACAGAAGAGACAAATCAGTTGTCAGTATCATGGCCTCTTGATTCTGTCTTGACCATGAAACAGACGTGTTCAACACATAAAAAGCTTATGAAGGTGTAAGCTCAAAAAGGAATGTAAACAGCAACAACCAGATGAGGAAAAAGGCATTCGAACTGTAACTTGCTCCTTTAGGTTCATTTGATAAAGACAAAATCTACACTGAAATCCTTGCTTGGCAAACTCCGTTTCTCTCACTATCTGGTAATTCCCTTAACTGCCCAATATAAATTTTTTAACAATATATTTAAAACTCCTACTAGTTAAAAGTCAGTCGTGAGCCTCATTGTAACATTTTGAAAAATGTATTCCTTTCCTTCCATATCTCCTCAAAATTTATTTCTTCAAAGTACTGATAACTGAACTGATAACCTGACAATTGGATCCACAGTGACAATAAATATTATATCTAAAATGACTTAACTAAAATAATTCCAGCGTGTCACCAATAGAGATCACACAGAGATGAAATGTCACTCTTTCAATGCTACCTTCTGAAAGAATGGATGGGTCTCCAAAGCATGAGAGCTCAAACAGGGGCCCTTTAAATAGGTAGATTATTAATGACTAATGTATTCAATGGGAGACTACAGGTAAAGAAATTCAGTGATTAAGCGGCCTACATACACCTTACAGTTTTTTCTACAAATAGAAGAGAAAATGTATTTTAAAAGTCTCTTACGTGTTTTCAATGGTTTCTGAATTACTTGTAGGAAGCTCTGACTTAGGTATAGAGTTTGATATGTGCATCCACCATTAAATCTAGATCACGTTTTATACCAAAATTTATATTAAGCAAAGCCAAGTTACTTGACCTTTGGTCTGTCAAAGTGTTCCTCAGGTATGCTTTGAGATGCTTTTGCCCATTTTCATAGCGTTCATTCTCAACCTTCATCACAAGAAGAATACATAAGACCTTCAGCAATGCATAAACATTACGAAAAGGCAGATGGAGGGCTTCATAAATAGTGAAAGGAAGGCCTATATCTGTGTTTCCACTTGATTCTCCAACAATGAAGCTCAGCTGAGAGTGTGTCAGGATTGGGTAAGTCAATTCTGTACATGTCAGCATGGTGTTCCTCTGATGAGCTGTCCCATGACAGAGGGCACCAGAGATAAGCATTTAAGAGCTTTGAGGTACTGTTCTGAGAATACATCTTTAAGTTCCTGAATAATGTGCTCCACTGTTGGAACACTTAGGGTTTCTTTATAGTAACTCTCAGAGGTTAGTTAAGATTCCAGGTTACCTTGCTGAGCCCTGCGGAATTTGCCAGGGAGTTTCATTTGAATATCAAGTTTTGTTGCCAAATTTGTGGCTTCCTCAAACCAAAATTCATGATAAACTTCAATATTTTCCATCACTTCATTGAGTGAATGCAGGACTGTAGTCAAGCTGCTGGCTGCAAACAAGACATTAGAGGTCTGCCCCTGGAGATTTTTCCCAAAGGTTCTTGTAAAAGATAGGACATACTTAAGTACAGCAATGGTAACAATGAAATCAAAATCTGTTACTGCACTATAAAGTACAAATGCTTGGCCAGCTATACAGTTATTCCATCTAACATTTGTGTCACTATTTATGCCATCTAAACATAAAACAAGTGCTTGCAGGTGATCCACTAAAATTTCAAAAGCATCATGCCTGCCTGCCCACTGAGAATGGTAAATTTCCTTCAGCATTTCCCCTTTCTTCATTGCTCTGACAAAGGACAGAAATTACATTGTCACGTTCTAAAAGTGGTTGTGGTAATCGATGGAAAAAAGAAGAAACTTCCTCAATCGTTCCCAATGCAACAGATACTCCCATCACAGGCACTGATTTTGCTAACCACATATTTAAGGCACAGGAAGAGCAGAGTGTGTAGACAGCTTGGTGATATTTATCTAGAAGTCAAGAAGCAACAACTTTCATTTTGGAAGAAAATCCACTGGACACAATGTAAGCCTGTCCATGACAGTACTCCATGTTCAGCCCCCACTTCTAAATTATTGTAGTGTGAAATTTCACAGCCAAAATTTCTGCATCAGCTTCATAAGGCAGGAAGCCCACAAACTCCTCTCTCAGATTATGAGATTCATCAACAAACCTCACCAACAAGGGCAGGTGCTCTTCCCCTGCTATGTCCACCACATCATCAGTGATAATGGAAAAGAAGTGTGAGTCTCTCACTTCCCTGAGGGTTTCTTCTGGAATGCAGCTCTCGCATATCTCTAGCATCTGTTTCTGTTTTCAAACCGAACAATGTGTCAACAGCTGTTGTCTCAAAGCGCTTTCTCTGAACCTATTCACCAGAATTTATTCGGCTCTCCAGCAGTGTTTGAAAGTTATCAGGAGTAAAGAGAATTTCTGGGAGTTCATCATTCATCCAGAGGTATGTTTTGTTTTCCCATAAGAATCAAAATTTCAAATAAAGATTTTAGGTATTCTTTGTTTTCTTTCTCTCCAGTGGATAAAGGCAGAATGTCTTCATCCTGTTCTTCACTCCTTCTTCTGCATTGGGGTTCAGAGCATTGCTGTTGTTTGATTCTTAATGTTTTTGTTCCTGTTCAGAAGTTTCATCAATTTTCCTCTGTTTCAGTGTCCTGATTTCACCTTCACTCGATTCTTTTATTCGTTTTCTGTGTCTACTATATGGATTGTTCAAATGACTGGTAAGATCAAATGTTGGTATAGCTTTATCTCCAAGAACTGTCCTATAAGGACTAGTTCTACAGATCATAGAGGTCTCAAAGTGTTTGGCACATAACCGATAATGTTTATTTAGATTACCAGGTGTTTTATCTTCTAAGTCTGCTCTCCTACAATTCTCCACCCTCTTCTGGCATCTGGCCTGGTCGCACGGGCACCTGTAGAAGGCCAGATGGGACTGCGTGCTCTTCCGCGTGCAGTTGGGGGCAGCGCAAAACTTCGGTATTGTCGCCCGCCTCGCCAGCCCGCCCAGTCTTCCCCTCTTGCCTCCTCAGGGCAGCCCGCCCGACCCTCGTGGCCGGGAAGGGGAGTCAGGCCGGCCATCTCTTCCACTATTTTTAAGTTCCTCTACTTTTTAAGTTAATCTGATTAAGAAATTCTTGCTATTTTTGCTTACTAATGGCTATAATTCATCTTTATCCAGATGAATATTTGCACCTAAACAGGAAATTCCTTTATTCAGTGGCAATATTCATTTTAAATGGAAATTTCTTGCAATGGGCAATAGGTGGGAAAGAAAGCTTAGGGTAAAAGGACCTTTCATTTTCACTTTATAAATCATTGCCTGCCTTATGGTTGTCTTCTTTGCTTATATTTAAGTTTGGCCTTAGATTTTATCTTTCTGAAACATATGTTGAAAGTGGGGTTTGTCTGGGTAGAATTCAAGGCACTTAGAACTAGAAACACCAAATTAATTGGACAAGCATTGCTTTTCAGCCTAATGGAATAGTTGGAGCATTGCGGATGAGAAAGACAGAAAGAATATACATTTGAGAGGGAATTGCAGATGTAGGGAGGGAATTATCTGTTACTGAACACAGGCTATATGCCAAGCTCTATGCTTTGGGTTTTTCATACATTAAATCACTGAATATTTACAACTCCTACTATCTTTCCCATTTCACAGTCAAGGAAACTGATCCTCACAGAGGTTGAACAACCCTAAGGTGACATAGGTAATGAGTAAAGGAGTCAAACATATACTTACTGATGTTCACATCATTAAACTATACTTTCTTTCAACATGAAAACAAGACCAATCAAGGGTCTTTGGAGGAATGGCCATCAGACTAGAGTCTAGTGACTTTTCTAAGCTGAACAAAAGGAAAGACTGGGAACAAAAAACATGGCTCATTTGGTGTCATGACACTTAGTGACAGAAGTGAAAAGGCCAGTTTGCGTAATATGCATCAATGGAACATATTAGGATTTGAAGGTAAACAAAGTCTCTCTGCTTAAAGTACTCTCCACAACATGCCCGCCTCACAACTAGGAGCCTCTCTATTTCAGTGTCACTCCTTTGGAAAGAAAGAGTCCTATTTTTAAAAAATACAGCACTAATGTTACATTTAATCAATCTCTAAAGGTAACATGACAATGTTTATCTGATGCTGCTTTTAGAAAACATCTATTGTTTTGTCTGCCCTAATCTTCTCCCTTTTTGGTTTTGGCCTCACAAACAATCCCTCTGTCACTTTTAATCTAATTAGTTAAGCTAGAACAGACGCACCCTCTTGTTCTAATGCTGTGCAAAGAGCAACTATTATTAATTAATAATTGGTAATTAGTAGAGTACCCTAACTCCCAGGTGGTGAAGGAATGTCCATGTGACTTAAGCTGAGTCAACAAGAGCTCTATCCAGGAATTTGCTAGATCTTCTGGGAAAGAGTTATTCTCTTTCCCCCACAGCTTCTAAGCTGGTGTGTTGTAAGTTTGGAGTTCATGGTAGTTAATTCTGTCACCATATTCTAAGAGCCAACCTGAGAAATGGGCAATACCAAGGAGAACCAAGTTAAGAAGTGGAGAAAGACAGATTATTAATGATGAAATTTGAATATTTGGATTCAGCTGGGTCTGAAAATGTACTTTAAGGTAAGTTATCTGATGTCTATCTATTTGAATGGACTTTTTTTTCCTTACACAGTTTTAGTTGGATTTTCATCACTTGTAACCAAAAAAGGCCTAACTAATTCAGCTGCCATTTATATAAAGTAATCTTGTATTGTCACTGATTATTATACTTGGAAACTTAAACTTCGATTTGCATTGTCAATTACAATTGCTTTACTAGATCAGAACTATATATATATATTCTCCTCTGAAAATTTTACTTTAGGTAGGAGCCAAACTCTGACGTTTTTGCTGTTAACCCACCACTGACATATCTGATTAGCTAGTCAAAGTGAGTTTGACCAGGGTAAGATATAGGATGGAGCCTTCTGCATGAAGCCTGTAGAGATTGGGAAAAGATCAGAGTCAGAACAAAGTAGGTATAGAAAAAGTGAGTGCAAGCTCATAAGGGAATCATTTCAATAATAGCAAAAATAACATTTCTAGAACAATTTGAAACTTACCGAGAATTTTCACATAGCTGCTTTTGTTTAAGCCTTACAATAAACTTATAAAGTAGTGTTTTGGTTTGCTAGGCTGCTCAAAGCAGATGCCATGAAATGGGTTGGCTTTTAGCAATGGGAATTTATTAGTTTACAGTTTTGAGGCTGAGAAAAAACATCAAATCAAGGCAATGCTTTCTTCTAGAAGACTGGATGCCAATGATCCTTGACTCCTCTGCCACATGGCAAGGCACATGGAGGTGTCTGCAGGTCTTTTCTTTTCTTCTGCATTTTGCTGTTTTCAGCCTCTTGCTTCCATGGCTTTCTCCTTCTCTCATTCTCTGTGTTCATCCCATTTATAAAGGACTCCAGCAAGAGGATTAAGACCTACCCTGAATGAGGTGGGTCACACCTTAACTGAAGTAACCTCATCAAAAGATCCTACTTACAATGGGTCCACACCCACAGGGATGGATTAAATTTAAGAACATGCCTTTCTGGGGGTACCTACAGCTTCAAACCACCACAAGTAGCTATTTTACTCAACTCGTTTTTTAAAAATGAGGCTCAAAGATAATTAAGAGATTTGCCTAAGAACTCAGAACTAGGAAGTTTTATAACATGGTCTTATCATTTATTTTTTCCAATAGTTACTGAGCATCAACTTCATGTCAGACATTTCTAAATGCTTGGACTACAAGAATAATAGAGAAAGTTGACATGGTATTGTTATTTACTTGGTGTTAGTTACTTTTCTAAAAACTTTCCCCACCTTTAATGCAATGAATTCTTATGACAATCCTATGTGGTAGGTTCTTTAATAGCATGCAGATTTTAAACATGGGGCAACTGAGGCACAAATATGAGTGCAATCTGCCTGTAGTAAAACAACTTGTAAAGGCAGAGCCCAGATATAGACCCCAGAGAGTCTAGAATCTTAATTCTTGCACTCTATGCTCTAAAAACCACTGTTCAGTGGTTCTCAAAGTATCATCTGTAGACTCCTGGGGGTCTTCTAAACCCTTTCATGGGATCTGTGAAGTCCAGCATTATTGTCATAACAATTCTAAGATGCTCTTTGCTTTTTTTGCGCTATCAATATTTGCACTGATAGCAGGTAAACTGCTGTTGCTGTCACATGAATCAAGGCAGTAGCAGCAAACCGTACTAGTAGTTATTGGACTCTTCACTGCCGCATACTTACAGAAACAAAAAGCCAGTTTCCCTTAAGGATGTCCTTACTGAGGCAGTAAAACAATTAACTGTATTAATTCTCAACCCTTGAGTACATGTCTTTTTAATAAATAGTCTTTGTGACAAAATGAGAAATACTCATAAGCCCTTATGTTGCAAACTCTGATTTTTTGTTATATTCTTTGACCAAAATACCACATAACAAAAATTTAAACACAGGAGCAGATACAAAAATTGAGCTTTCTTTTACTAAGCCAGACATTAAAGAGCTTTGCAAAAATGTTAAAACAAAACAAAACAAAACAAAAAACACTCATTGCACTAATTTCTGTTTGATGATTTTGGAAAACATAATTATTTTTTATTAGAAAAAAACATGTTATGTTAACATGTAATGGATTTACTATTGTTGCTTTTAAATGAATTAATCAACATATATATTTTTTTAAATCTCTCAGTTTTAATCCTTAACTCAGTAAATATCCATAGATATAACTCACATACATAAAAGCTCTTTGGGGTCCTCATTCCTTTTTTTTTTTTGATGTACCGGAGCTGGGATTGAGCCCCGGACCTCATATGTGGGAAGCCAGTGCACAACCACTGAGCCACATCAGCTTCCCTGAGTTGGTTTTTTTTGGTGTTTTTGCTTGTTGTTTTTGTTTTTTCAGGAGGCACTGGGAATTGAACCTGGGACCTCCCATGTGGGAGGCAGGAGTTCAACTGCTCAAACCACATCCACTCTCAGTAACTTTTAAGAGAGTAAAGTTGTCCTGAACCCAAGAAACTTGAGAGACATGACACTACTGTGTTGTGCCTCTCAAAACTAAAATAAATGTGATTATGATTCTACCCTCAGGTAACTTGCCTTTTAGAAGGAAAGGGAAGTTAAAAATAAATAAACATACAAATAGACATAATATTTATAGCCAGAGAAAAATGGTCTGAAGGAAATAAACCCGGGATTCTGACAATAATTAGAGGGAGAATAAGAGAGTGTAACTTTCAATTGGCTGGTCATGACAGGCTTCTTTGGAGAAGTGGCAATTAAGCTGAGACCTGAAGATTGAGAAGGTGTCAGCAAGGCAGCAAGCTAAGGCAACGGTGATTTGGGCATGGGAAATAGCAATGCAAAGATTCTGAGATAGTAAAAATCTTGGACTAGATTCCAAGACTGAATCATGCTAAAGCCCATGCTGCGCTTTCTCTCACAAACCATAGCTGATTTCTCTTGGGCCAACTATCCTCAGTCTCCTGGAACAATCCATTTGGAGAATGGAGTCAAGATTGTTTTGATTCTTCCCGAAGGATGGCCTCATACACAGTTAGTTGGCAGATTAACCAGGAGCTTGCAGACTAGCATTCCATTACTCTAAGGAGTAGAACTTTTAAGAGCAATGATTTTTAGGGGTGCCAGGAAACTGCTGTTGCAAGAAGCAGCAGAACAAGAGTGGAATTTAATTTTACAGGGAAGCAAGAGAAAAGACTTAAGTGGGACCTATAAATTATGTAGCTAGTTTTCTATACCTTGGCCCCAGTCTGGAATACTTCAAAATAAATTATTTGGGCCAATTTCACTGCGGTTGTGAATATTACTTTGTGTGCTGTGGTCTCTGAAGCATGTGCCTTTTGCTGAGCTAGCATGTTGAAAAACTGCTGTGACCTACTGAAGACAGTTTTAGTTCCCAAAGTGTTTTCTCATTTCCTACTCCCCCATCTGAGACCCTTATGGAGGGATCAGAGGCAGAAAGCTAAGTGACATCCGTGTAGTAAGAGAGGAAACTCTAAGCATTATTTCACAAATGGTGGGATTTCCTCAGATTTCCAAAAGCCAGGAAATAATATAGCTCTTCTCCTTTGAAATGAGTTTTTACCCAGCAGTTACTGGGCAAACTCTATTACAGTGCAGACTTCCATGTAGAAGCACTAGAGCAGATGCAGTGACAGACCATGAGGTGAAGGTACACACTGGGTTAGCATGACACTAAAACAGCTGGATGACAGCTAATCCAAACAACCAGAGATATGACTTACTTGGAAAAGGGGTTTACAGCCTTGTGATCAAAAGTGCTTGTGATCATCTCTGGATATTGTTTAGCAGGAGCCACGGGTGCTTTTCCCTCTGTGACAGGTGATGAGACATTGCACCTCAGGCATCCATTCCATTCTTTTCTAAGTTATTTTCCTTCATAGAAAGGAATTTATTCTCAGCATTTCAATTATTATCCTTGTGCCAGTGACTCAAATCTTTATCCCCAACCCTAATCTTCTTGGAAGTTACTATCTTTTACATTTGTCTACTGAATCTTTCACCAAATAGGCCTATACCTCAAATAAGACCACACAACCAAAATCAAATCCATCACCCTGCTCTCAATGTTGATGTCATCTTCTGCCTCCCCATTTCTATACCTGGCTCCCTCCTCCCCTCCCCCCATCAAGTCTTTGGGAGTTAAAATATGGAGGGTATTGCTGGTATATATATTTTATTGCTCATATCAGTAGTTTTCAAACCTGCCAATACATCACTGCAAGTAACTAGTGGAGATGACATTTGAGCATTTGAGCCTGGAGAACCTAAATAGAGCTTGTATGCTTAAATCTAGGCATACTAAGTCGATCCTGAGGTAGTCACCTGAATCAAATTGGGCTTGATTCTTTGTCCCAGCAAAGTGAAATTGTAAAACTTTTACTACAACTTCGACTTAGAGATAAAATTCCTTAGATAGTGAAACAATTTTAATGGAAACACCCTAGAGAGAAGATTTATGAATTCTGAGTTACAAAACTGCCTGGAATGGCCCTGGCTATTTTTTTTCCCCTGAAACTTGCTTGTTCAACTCTTCCTTCAGTTCTGTAAAATACCCCAGAATTGTTCTAAGTAATTCCTTCTTTTGAAAAGTTGGAATGAGGGAGAGAGAGGGATTGCTTACATTAACCTAAGTTGTCTTGAACTCATTGTAGAACCTAACCAACACACAGGATACATTTTTTTAAAAGTTACATGGAAATCCAATGTCTCCACTATATAAAACAGATAAAAATGGCACTCTTCTAATTAAAATGGATGTGAGGAATTTCTGTAACTTCTCTGTTTCTCCCATGCTCTGGGGTAACCCCTAAGGCATAAACTAGAACCTTGGATTTCTGTAGGACACTACTGAAAAAATCACTTTAATGTTATCAGTGCATCTGCAAGCCATGTCAGTTATTTCTTCAAAAAGTCTTTCATTCTCCTTCTAACACCACCTGCTGCCCCCACCTAAAATAGAGTCTAAATTCACATCGCCTCACAAATAAGTTTTAGTAATAGATTCCTAACTGGTCCTTCTGTTTACAATCTTTACTCATTCCAATCCCTCCTTAAAACATGATTGTCCGTGCCCATCTGCTGCTCAAAATCTTCTACTGCATCAACTGTAAGACCCTGCAGGCAATAACTGCTGACTGAAACAACTCTGGGTTTTAACTACTTTACAAAAATGCATCTTTATTGTGGGCAGCCCAGGGATCTAGGGTACAGACACAATCATTCCTGCTGCTATGCCTTTAATCAAGCTTTCTTCCCCCCAGAGAATAACCTTTTGACTTCTCTTTTCCTAAGCAAATCTCATCCATA
Source organism: Cabassous unicinctus (assembly GCA_029593785.1). Taxonomy (NCBI): domain Eukaryota; kingdom Metazoa; phylum Chordata; class Mammalia; order Cingulata; family Chlamyphoridae; genus Cabassous; species Cabassous unicinctus. Next base: position 15,884 of record JAQZBX010016105.1, on the reverse strand, counting down.
CGTTAATATCCAGCTCAAGTCCCACCTGCTTTCTTCTTTGGCCTCAAATGGCCCACAATTTTAATCTATGGCCCACAATTTAGCATTTAATTAGCAATTCTCCAGTACTGTTTTCTAATTGTTTCTTTGTTGGTCTATGAGGGGTACTAGTAAAAATCCTAAACTGTATTCATCTTGGGCCTCAGCTTCAGAGAAGACAAACGTATCTGGGCATATCTGATGCTGATGGGGCATACTCACTAGATTTCTATTTTTATGAAAATCTGAAGATCATCCTGGAAAAATCAGTCTAAGGAGCAGATAGATGAGGCACCTAAGCTCTTACAGGGAAAGATAAGTGCATTAAGGTCAAGTTATACAGTTGAGGAGTTAGTTTCAGTGCAATAGTGGTTGAGCTACTCATATTATCCATGTATTTAATGCTTTTCTCCAGGAGCTTGTGCCAGAGTCTTAAGCAGAAGCAGAGGTTTAAAAAAAAAGTGATCCTGCTGAAATTCCAATAACACTTGAGAACAATGCTTATAGAGGAAAAGGGAGATTAAAGAATAAATGTAGGGGGGAAATGGTTGGAATATTGTGAATGTACACAAGGGGGAGCATAAAGCTGGCATGTTCAATCCAGGAAAGGAGGAGAAGCCAAGAAAACATTGGGGGTAAGACTATCGACAACCAGAAAGATCATGACTCAGAATGTCTAAGTAAAGTAAGAAAGGCTGGTACCATAACTGAGCAGTGGAAATTGCTACATTCACTGCCCTTGCCTGAGGGAATGGCGAAAATCCTTATGTTAGCTACAGGAATATGAGCACTGGTGTTACTCTTTGGAAATTCCAGAAACTATCTAGGAAAGGGTAAATTCAAAAGCACTAAAGTTCCCATGGTTCTCGTAATTGTGCTGGTGAGGAAAGAAATAGAGCAATTCTACTTTGTTGTTGTGTTTGTGAGTTGATTTAATCCATAAGGTGATGAGGCTGCAGAAACACAAATGTGAGTTTTACCTAGGATGAACTTTTATCCCAGTTGCCAGGAAAAGTCCCAGAATAAGTCTGTTTTCCCAGCATAATTATTGACACTTCCTATCACTTTTAAAAGTGTCACAGTATGGAAGATAAATGATAGAATCACCCCAATTTCTCCTTCCATACTTTAATATTCACCTCTTGAGATGCGCGATCTTCAACTCTGGTCTAGCTGAAGACCCCAAATTTACAGGGTCTGAAAGAGTGCTGCAACTTCAAGGCTACTCTCTGACCAAAGACTGGGACTAGAGAGAAGCGAAGAAGGGAGAAAATGGTGGATATTTGTGCTCAATTTTTCTTAGGCTGATATAATTTTTCTCCCCAACTTCTGAATGGATGCAAAGTTCTACAGAATTTCTTCTGCTTTTGTTGTACTTCCTGATTTTCTGTCATTCTCATCCTCCTTTACTTGTTCACCCTCAAAGCAGGTGAGGTGGCATGACTAGGAGAGAGTACGTAATCACGATGGCATCTAGTTTCCTTAACATAATCCCTTCTATTGCAACAACTGAAGTTTGGTAAACTCTTTCACGTATGTTGTGTTATTAGAGTCCCACAATAATCTGGCAAGTAAGAATTATTTATTCTCCAGTTTTCAGCTAAGGAAACTGGGTTCAGGGATAGCATGGTTGGAAAGAGACAGTATAGAGAATCCAAGGAAGATTCTTGTAAATTTAGTCCAGATTTCTTTCCATTATATGAGGTTGCCTTGAAAATTTCCCCACAATTTCCATCACCTTGAGTACTTGGCTAGGGACAGTCTATAAATTTAGCACGTTTCATCTTGTAATACACAATTCGGTACTTAATTCTCTGGGAACAGCAAGGCTTGCAGGGGCTTAGTGATATGCACAAAAAATTATGCTTCTCTTCTATGTTTCACCCTCTTTTTAAAATTACTCAGCATGTTAACGTCTACATTCAGACTCTTAAGAATTGCTCTGCATTTGTTCCACATACCTTCGAGGTATAGGGTATATGTACATACATACATTCATATATACATATTTATATATGAAAAGGCATGCAAAAAGAAAAAGTAGTAGGCTAGGGGTTTATATATCTTTACTGGTGTCTGTCAAATGACCTTATATAAATGCCATGTAGTTTTTATCAACCATAGTTTTTGAGCCACATGAATAAATAAGCATCTTTAGAAGTGAAATAGTTGGGAAGAAATGATATATATTAAGTGAAGACAGGCTTCGTCAGTATTTCACCAGATATTTATTGGTTTCTCTAAAATATAACCTCAATTCCTATTTATTTTAATGGATGTTCCACATATTTCAGGAGAAAAAAAATATTTTTTTGGCGTAAGAGAAATGTAAGTCTCTAAGAGACTGAACTCCTGAGAAATTCTAATGGCAAAGAATAAAAGTAGGGCAGTTTCACAATTAAATTATTCTGGGAAAAATGTCCTAGTAGGTTTCTGAGGCAATTTTATTTCTTGGATATCAGGTATGGAGAACTGAGCAACTTGTGTTGCACTCTTTATTGCACAGCATGCTTAATTATCTCAGCAAATTTCCTTTCTTATTTTATTTTATTTTATTTTATTTTTATATTCTCCTTCACCCTCCAACTTCACTGCCATTCCATAACCCCTTCAGGCACCGACTCTGAAGTTTTAAATGTGTTACTAGATGTGTATTTATGCCTGAAAGAAACAGCATTGTTTTATGTGATTTTATGTTTTAATCTATATAAAAACATAAGCCTTTAGATTCTCACTTTTATGGATATTGCATTTTTCCTTATTCTCTCTAGTTCATTACTTCTGACTTCTTAATAGTATTTCATCACTGCATAGCATCCACTGCATTTTTGCTTCTCCATATCTGCAGTGATGGCTATCCAAGTTTCCCCAATTCCATAGTTCCCTAAATAATGCTATCATGAACTTCCTCATGCTGGCCTCTCATGGAGTGGTAGGAGTGTCTCTGGCATATACATAAGGAGAAAGATATACCATACTTTTTTCACTGAGTCCTGCCATATTACTACCCAGAAAGGCTGCAAAGGGTTAAACATTCACTAGCAGTGCATGAGGGCTCTCATTCCCTCACAATCTTACCAACTTGGCATAATCCAACTTTATATTTTTATTGACTTGAGTATAAGCTTGTTATTTAAATTTGCACTTCTTAGATTAGTATGAGTTTTAGTATCTTATCTTATACTTTGAATGAGTTTGATTTCCAGATCCTTTACATTTTTATTGGAGAAGATGTAGATTCAATATAAATATCATGCAGAAAAAACAGAGTTCCCATATATTGCCCCCCCACACACACAGTTTTCTCTATTATTGACACTTTGCATTAGAGTGGTAAATTTGTTACAATTGATGAAAATATATTATTATAATTATACTGTTCACTATAGTCTATAGTTTGCAGTAGGGTTCACTGTCCATGTTGTACAATGCTATTTTTTTATTTTATTCTGGTAATATATATATATATAACCTAAAATTTCCTCTTTGAACCACATTCTAATATCTAATTCAGTGGTGTAAATTACTTTCACAATGTTATGCTACCACCACCATCCATTATGAGAACTTTTCCATCACCACAAACAGAAACCCTATTTCAATTAAGCATTAACTCCCATTCCCTACACCCACACAGGCCCCTGGTAACCTGTATTCTAATTTCAGACACTATGAATTTGATTATTCTATATCAGTCAGATCATACAATCTTTATCCTTTTGTGTATAGCTTATTTCACTCAATATGATGACTTCAGAGTTCATCCATATTGTCTCATGTATCAGAACTTCAATCATTTTCATGGCTGAATAATATTCCATTGTATGCATATACCACATTTTGTTTATTCACTAATCAGTTAATAAACACTTGGTTTGCTTTCATCATTTGGTAATCATGAATAGTGCAGCTATGAACATTGGTATGCAAATATCTGAGCCCCTGCTTTCAATTCTATTAGGTATATACCTAGAAGTGGAACTGGGGATCATATGGTAATTATATACTTAACTTTCTGAAGAATCACTAAAATGTTTTCCACAGTGGCTGCACCATTTTACCTTCCCATCAAAAATGAATGAGGGCTGCGAATATTCTCGCTGTCCTGATTTTGTGATAATCAGAGTAAAGGCTAAACATTCACTATATTAGAAACCATGCATTTGTCCCCAGACCTAGGTTTTCTCCCTAGGTCGGGTTTTTAGAATGCTGGTGATAAACTAGGCCTGATTCATTATATGACCATCCTGTATAGGAAAAGACTGTAACTTTGGGTATCTCTGGTCAACCTTAAGAGATATAGCAGGGGGACAGATGTGGCTCGGGTGGTTGGGCATCTGTCTCCCATATGGAGGGACCTGGGTTCAACCCCCGGGACCTCACAGTAAAAATTTAAAAAAGAAAAATATAGAAGGCATGTGGGCCACCAGGCACCTTGCGTGGGTGTGCCTCCAGACCCCACAAGCAGGTGAGCCATCAGGCCCTGTGCGTGGGTGAGCCGCCAGGCCCCGCAAGCCATGCAGCAAGATCATGACGTAACAGGAGAGTGACACAAGGGAGAGCCAAAACGAGACGCACCGAAAAACCAGGAACTAAGGTGGCGTAGGCAGTAAAACACCTCTCTCCCACATTGGAGATTCCGAGGATCGAATCCCAGTGAAGATGGGAGGAGAGGGATGAGAAGAGAGGGCAGGAAACAGATACAGAGAGTTGCCCAGTGAATGGACACAGAAACAGCAAAAATGGGGGGGGTAAAAATGGACAAAAGTAAATAAATAAATAAATCATTTAAAAGAATATATTAGGGGAGGATGATACGGACTACAGTTAGTAGTAATAATTTGATGATGCTCTTTCATGATTTGTTAACAAATGTTTCACAACAATGCAAGTTGTTTGTGGGGGGGTGATGTGTGGGAGCCCTGTATGATGTTATGCATGTTTGTTTTGTAAGGTCATGATGTTTACTGAATACTTATAGTTTATGTATGTTCATGTATGAATGATATACTTCAATAAATTGTTTAAATTTTTAAAAAAAAGAAGACAAGCAGAAAAGAAAATGAATGAGGGGAACAGATGTGGCTCAAGTGGTTGAGTGCCTGCTTCCCCTGTGGAAAGTCCTGGGTTCGGGCCCCAGTGCCTCCTAAGAACAAAAACAGATGACAGGCAAACAGACAAAAAAACAACTCAGGGGAACCAATGTGTCTCAGTGGTTGAGCCCCAGTTTCCCACATACAAGGTCCCTGGTTCAATCCCCAGCCTACGGTACCTCAAAAAAACAAAAAAGAATAAGTATTCCTATTTCTCCAGATCATCTTCAACACTTGTAATTTTCCATTTTATAAAAAATTGTAGTCATTCTAGTGGGTATGAAATGGTATCTCATTGTAGTTTTGAGTAATTGCAAATGATGATGAGCATTTTTCATGTGTTTATTCTCCATTTATGTATCTTCTTTGGAGAAATAACTATTCAAATCTTTTGTCATTTTTCAATTGTTTTGTGTTTTGTTGTTGCTGTTGAATTGTAGGATTTCTTTGTATATTCTGGGCATTAAACCCTATCAGATATATGGTTTCCAAATATTTTCTCTCATTTTATAGGTTGTCTTTTTACTTTCAAGACTAAGTACTTTGATGCACAAAAGTTTTTAATATTGGTGAAGTACCATTTATCTATTTTTTTAAATTGATTGTGCTTTTGTGTAAAGTGTAAGAAAATATTGCCTGACCCAAGGTTCTGATTATTTTCCCCTATGTTTTCTTCTATGAGGTTTACAGTTTTTGGTCCTTCTGGTTAGATCTTTGATGTATTTTTAGCTAACTTTTGTATATGGAATGAGGTAGAGGTCCACCTTCATTTTTTTGCATATGCTTATTCAGTTTTCCCAGCACCATTTATGCTGAATATTTTTGCATATACATTTATAAGGGATATTGATCTGCGATTTTCTTTTTGTACGGTATCTTTATCTGGCTTTGTTTTTGGGTGATGTTGGCCTCATAGAATGAGCTAGGAAGTGTTCTCTTCCATTTTTTTTTTTTAGTTTATTCTATTTGGGGTTTGTTATGCTTCTGGAATATGCATATTCCTGTCTTTTGTTTAATTTGGAAAGTTTTCCGACATTATTTCTTTAACTATTCATTCTATCCCTTTTTCCTTCTCCTTCTTGGACTTCCATAGTGAATATATTGATATGTTTGATGGTGTCACAGATATTTTAGACTCTGTTCAGGTTTTCCTTTTTTTTTCTATCTGCTCTTCAGCCTGATTTATTTCAATTATATTCTAGTCACTGAATATTTCTTCTGCCATTTCCAATCTTCTGTTGAAACCCTATAAAGAATTGGTAATTTCGGTTATTGTGATCTTCAACTTCAATAATTCTTTTTGGTTCCTTTTTAAAATTTTTATCTGGATTTTTATGATGGATTTATAAGGGAGACAAGATTACAATATTCTTCCTTGCTCACCTTTACCAAATTCTGGAATCAAATTTCTACCAACATTATAAAATGATTTAAGCAATTCCTTTCTTTTTCTATTTTCTCAAGCAACTTATATAAGATAGATATGTTTTGGCTTTTAAAAGCTTAGTAGAGCTCACCTGAGACTCTTGATCCTGAGACTTTTTGCGAGAGTGGTGAGAAGGAGTGATTTGGGATCAACATTTCTCTTTATTTAATTAATTAACATATTCAAATTTTCTATTTTTGTTCCAATTTTGGCATTTTATGTTTTATTGGATATCTATCCATTTTATCAAAATTTACAATGGGCTATATTTCTCATTTATGTATTCTAAGAACCAGAGTTCAGATTTTTTGTATAATACCTACTTCTTCAAAGGGACACTCACTTCCTTTCCCTGTTTACTTTCTACTCTGAAAATCTGGCTAAGAGAAGACAGGTGTTGGAATACTCTTACAAATTTCAGCCTGGAATTAATTAACTTACAAAATCTGTGTCCTATTTGAACAATTTGCATATATAAAAACCTTTTCAGGTGTGACTAATATCTCAAGAGTCTCAAAACAAATTAATTTGACTATTGTGGTGGGTTGGAGCTATGTACCCCAGAGAAACATGGTCTTAAACTTACCATCCCTGTGGGTATGAACCCATCCTAAATAGGACCTTTAATGTAGTTACTTCAGTTAAGGCATATCCCAACTGGATCAGGATGGGTCTTAATCCTGTTATTAATGTTCACAGAAAGAGAGAAGACACAGGAAACAACCAGAAGCTGGAAGTCAATGGAACTCAGAGAGGCCAGGAGAGACCTCCATGTATAATGCTACGTGACAGAAAAGCCAAGGACCAACGGTTGCTGGTAGCTAGACACAGAATGTGACAGTATTCTAAGCAAAAGCATTGCCTTGATGACACCTTGCTTTTGGACTTCTCTTAGTCTCAAAACTGTGAGTCAATTGCGAAACGGATGTGGCTCAAGCAGTTAAGTGCCTGCCTCCCACGTGGAAGGTGCTGGGTTTGGTTCCCGGTGCCTCCCAAGAAAAAAATAAATAAAAAAAGACAGCAAGCAGAGTGGCCGGGAAGGCCAGCTCAGCGAAACCGATGTGGCTCAGTGATTGCGCACTGGCTTCCCATATACAAGGTCCGGGGTTTATTCCCCAGCCCCCAGTACCTCAAAAACAAACAGACAAACAAAAAAACCTGCGAGCCAATAAATTCCCACTGTTTAAGCCAACCCATTGCATGGTATTTTTTCTTTTATGGGTGTGTGCATAATGTGAGTTTAAAGCAAGTTTTTGTTTCTTGTTTGCTGGTTTTGTTTTGCTTGGCTTTTAAATGTGGAGTGCCATTGAATGTTTTGGTCTTGATAGGCATAACCCAGAAGAAGAGGACATATTACGGCTGTAGGAATAGAAGGAATGATTATAGGAAAAAACTTCTTGAACAATAAAAATAAATGGTTTCTAGGACACTTGTGGTAGACCTTCTGTAGAAGTAAGTAAAGTTCATTGAAAATAAAAGAAAGAAGACAGAGCATATGGATTTGGACCCAATACAGGTAGGATAATACATTTGGTGGTGGGAAGATGAGGGTGTAAAAGGAAAAAAGGTTGTTAGAGTTTTGAAGAGAAAAGAAAAGGTATAAAACAGGAGAAAGTTGCAAGCTGATGGTAGAATAGAATATGATTTAAAATAGGCATCCTTATGATTTGAAGTGCATAGGAATCACCAGGAAGATTAATATTCAGATACCTATGACTCACTCCCAGGTGATTCTGAAGCAGTCATGGGTCACATTTTTTTAAAACCTTGAGTTATTCAGAATTAAATGGGCAATAGAGGGTCCCCTCCTCTTGGTGGGGAAGCAAAAGATCCAAAAAATTTAATGAGTGTGGGCCTACCCAGGGACTTAGAAGATGAAAAGAAGGTACATGGGCTTCAATTCCAGGCAAACAGAAAATCCATGTACCGGGAGCTACATATAAATATATGAGTAAGAAAGGATAAATTATGGCAACATGATATGGCATCAAGGACATTTAAAAAATACAGCCCAATGCAGAATAAAAATGAAAAAACAAACAGAGTCCAAACCAGTGTCAATCCAAAGATCCAGAGTGATAAAAACCAAGTAGGAAGCATGGAACAGCAAGTGGACATAGCAAAATGGAGAAGAAAAAAGAGAAAAAAATGTCAAAGCTAAAAACTTTTATGTGGCATTTTTCAAACTTGCCATATTAATTGGTAGGAACTTGTAGGAATGACACATCTGATCAGAAGTAGCTTCCAAACAGAAGTTTCTTTGAATCTCAGGTATATGCGAATTGTGCTTCCTGAACCTGTGAGGTCCAAAATTTGTATAAACAAAGGTGACATCTCTGGGTGAATTCTAGAATCAAAGACCCAAGCATGTCCCATAGGGTAGATGCAGAAAACCCTGCTATCCGTTAGCAGGGTGCCTGAAGGTACTTTTCACTCCTTTCATAAACTATTCTTGAAATCTTTGTAAATAAGTAAAATTTATCAAGCACAAATGATATGTCAGCCAGTTTGCTAAGAATTTTTTAACAGGGACTTATTTAAAATGCACAGCAAATTTATGATGTTAACACAAGCGTTACTTCCATAGGACACTGAGAAAAAGACTAGGTAAATATAAAATGAAAGAAAAGAAAATTTTGTTATTTTAGTACTGACATGTGATCTGCTAGAGAAATATGAATTTATCTGAAACCTGAGTGAGAGGGAAAACAGAACAAAATGTAAACTGTTAATAAATTGTATGCTTTAGGATATATACAAAATAAATTAAAAATTGTCTTGTTTATGGAAACCCTATACAGTTCTCCAGGAACTTAAACTTAGATTTGTTTTTAAAGGGACTTGTGATCATTTCAATGTCATTTCTAGTGGCACGACTTGTTACAAGCCATTCTCCATTCCTCATAAACCTATGTTGGCAATTAGAAGTCAGGAAATTGGATAAAGAAAATTAAACCTAATTAAAATTCTTGTTGAGCAAGACAGGAAAGATAAACAAATGTGGAATCAAGTTTTTCCTGATGCACATACTTTTCTGACCTATTTGTTTAGGTACACCCTGGAGGTCTGAGCTTATCTCCTTAATTTCCTTCCTTTCCTGAACTGGAGACAACCAGAGGCCCAGAGAAAACCATTACATAAAGTACATCAAGGTGTTTGGCAAAACCAATATATTCATTCCCCAAATATGCTGGTTCTCAACTTGATATGGGAGAATATGGAAGCTAAATAAGAAGGTGTGAGTTTCAAAAATATCTTGCATTATCAATATCATCCCAAAATGTTAAAAAATACTGCTGCTATCAGGTCTGAACAAATACAATGATTTAAATAACGGTTTGGGAGGCTGGATTGAATAGGGATCTCTCAGGGTGTGAAAAGGGAAAAAAAAACAAAAAACAAACATCTAGGATCAGCAGAGCAAATCAGAGGAATAGCCACATGGTTGTGTGTAAGGAAGCCTTAGAGGATCTGAGTCATTGTATACGTTGGACAGGATTCAAAGCACAATAGGCACTCTCTTCTCTGAATCCTCCCAATCAAGGGGCTGAAATAATGAGGGGACAAGATGATTTAAGGGATGGCTAATACTGTCTTCGGTCTTGATTAGAAATGTAAATGTGATATGATTAGAAGGCCATGGATGAGAAGGGAGAAATGCTCAGTTCAAGTTCTGGCTCTGTCACTACCAGTCATACAGGTCTCAGTTTTCTTAATTATAAGCTGAAGGGGTTAGGTTATATTACCCCTAAGTTTGAGGCAGTGTGGCATAGAATTAAGCACTTGGGCTATGGACTTGACCCTGGATTTGAAGCAGTCCTTACTCCCCAAGAAAATTATCACTCATGGTTGGATAAGAACACTAGAGTAGCCAGTATTGGAAGGCAAACCATTAACAAAGAGGAAAGGTACAAACCTCCTGGGCTATCAATTGGTACACGACTGCATGGTCGCACCATAGTTAAAGTATTTCAGGCTGGAAGCGTCTCTGCCTAAAGCCAACCCACAATCTAGTAACCGAAAGATACCAATATGGCACAGCAAAGGACCTCCAGGATCTTGATCTAGGGCTAAGCACAGCATCCATTCTAATTGGTTGGTGCCCATACCAAACCAATTACTAAATAATTTTTTAGTGCCCTTGCCTAGTAAGTGAGATGTCCTCTGGTTCTTTCACTGATGAGACTCAGCCACAAAAAGACAAGAAAAAAATGGTAGATTTGCATTCTCTTGCTTACTCCCATGCAACCACTCCCTTCCAACCCCCTTACCCTTCAGCTTCTCATAGGGAAGGGAAGTAGGTTCAGTGAATCTTAATCTGGGTTTCTCACAACAAAGAATTATAAAACGTATGCTTAGAATATGTCATGTTTAAAGAAGAATGGTGAAGTAGAATGTGCAAAGGGTTTGATGGTAAGATATAGATGCAAACACTGGATATAATATTTTTACTAGTTGTGTGACATTAGGCAACTTATTTAAATGTTCTCTGCTTCTGTTCCTTCATCCATAAAATTTTATTAATAATAAAAACAGCTAACAGCAGTAGCTGCGTGCTGAACGTTTTATATGTATCATCTTATTTAATCTTTGCAATGACCCTATGACATAGGTACTCTTTTTGTTCCCATTTTACAATGAGGGAAGCAAACTTCACAGGGATTAAATAGTTTGTCCTTATCCTAGATCATACAGCTATTAATGGTAGAGCCAGATTTTAGACCCAGTTAGTCTGAATCCTGGAGTTCATGCTCTTAAACATTGCCCTGAAAGCATGCAAAATGCTATCATGTTAAAGGATAGCTACTATAGTTAAGATAATAAATAGATCTCTTAGAACAAGAATCTTATTTTCAAATAAGTTCTAATGTGCTTATAGTCACAACAGAGTTTTTGAAAGCTACCCTAGAAAATAAAGGCTGTATATTTATATTATCTATGGGATATCTTTCGGCTAGATCATTTCATGACACCCTAATGTCAAGCATCATGTCTTCTGGAAGATTTGTAAGCACAACTGTATCTAAAACTCATAGAACTGATTAAATTGCTTGTGGTCAAAGTCTACTGCTTCCAGACTATGAAATTCTTTAATGTGCAAGGCCAACAGAGAAGATTTTGATCCTGAGGGGATAAAAACAAGAAATAAGCTTCAGAGATTGCAGTCTTTAATGAAGAACAGCTGCCACAGTAGAGTCTGTTTGACCGACTGCAGAGTCCACATATGCACTGTGTTTCTTGGGTCCTGGTATTTAGCTTTACAGGCACGCCTGGTCTACCTCCTGCATTATTTAACCAAGGCCCAAAAGAGCCTCTTTCTCTGAGTGCAAATATTCTTTATTCATGACCCCTTTAACTAGAAGAGAAGTTACTGAGACTCCCAAGGCGACATGAAAATATGGAAAAGGAATAATTTTCATAGACTTTCAGTGCTCCAAGAGGCATAGCGAGGGGCAGTGCTATGAGGGGGGAGAGAAGCCCAGAGAATAGGTATTCAGCATCAGCATGAAGGAAAGGTGATGGAAATCTGACTCAAAAGGCAGAAAATTTAATATATTGCTTCTGTGGAAGAAGAATGTGTGTTCTTTTCTTGAAAATTTTAGAGTGGCAAATAAATTTCATACTTGTAGGTCATGATCTTACTCAAATTTACCGGCTACATCAACCATATTGAACTTTTGCTGTCTGGCCAACGTTCAGTTCAGAATTTGAGCTGTTTGTTCTTTTAATAAGCATTTATTACCAGGCTCAGGTCCTATTTTCAAGGAGCATACAATTTGATAGGCAAGATGAGATATATACAAAATGAGGTAAGTACAAAGATGCCTATAACACAAATTCTAAAAGGGAGTGTGGAGAGTGGTAGAGAGAAGGGCTGCAGAATAGGCAGGAGACAGAGAGCAAAGGTTTCAACGTAGCATGGACAGAAATTGTTTATAGCATAAAAATGAAAAGGAGCCACTGAACTCTGTAACCAAGAAAAGAACATGAAAAGATTTTTGTGTTAGAGAGATGATTCTTTTAGCAGGGTGGAGCATGGATTGGAAAGTGGAGAGAACAGGGAGAGATTTTAAGGAACAATTCAGACAGGAAATAAGATAAACTTTGATGAAAATGAAATATGACAGGAGAATAGCTAGAGAAAGATGTAGGGTCAGAGCTGGAAAAGGATTTGGGGAAGATAGAAGATAATGGGCCAGAAAGAGCATATACTGAAGGGAAAGAGCCAACAGAAAGAAGAAGAAGAAAAAAGATATTGAACAACCATGAAAGGGAAGGGGAAAGTGATAGATTAAGATGACTGAGTAGATAGGATAAGATGGTCTAGGATCCAGATCATTGGCCAAAGGAGACTCTTTGTAAAAAAGTAGAGGAACTTTTCCTGAAACTAGAGAGGCTTGAGCAAGAATGTTTATATCTATTCATCAGTTCAAAATCTCTCTGTCCTTGGCTGCTCAGTTTCTCTGTTTTCTCTCTGCACATGCTACTAATGCCCCCCCAAAACTCCAAAAACCCACCGTTAGGGGCCCTGCAAAATCCACAATGTGGGTGCCCTATGAGAAATCCAGATTCATTAAAGCTGTGCAAACAGCTTTTGCAAAACAAGGAATTCTTCACTATAAATTTATATAATATGTACATAATACACATATACATATTATATATTTTTAGAGAAAAATATTAACTAAATTAGAGTGTCAGTTTATTCATTCATTTGTTCATTCAACAAACATGTTTCTACTTGGCTTCTTAATATAAGGTAGAGGTAAAATCAAGCATGTAGAGAATGATATGTCAAATAGACTTCAGAAAAAGTCATGAGAGTATGCCTAAAGAATAAAGTTCTAAGCTGGCAGGCAGACTATTTGTAGTAGCTGGTCATCATTTTCATTTACTTCTAGGTTGGCATTTTATTGTCATATGTACCACTGTCACATTTTGTATTATTTTTCTCTATCCCTGACCTGTGTAATTTTATAAAAATTTATAGAACATCTTAAAGAAAATGAGAATGCAGAAACAAAAATACACTGGTGGTCTGAAAAGATGATTTACATTTACATTCTATTTTTAAAAAAATAAATATTATCTCTAATGCAGAATATATTGGCAAAGGCAGAAGTATAATGTAATGGTTAAATCAGAATCAGACAAACTTGGGCTCTTCCATTTACTAGCTAGTCATTTTGGACATATGAACTTCTTCATAGGTAAAAGGGAAATAATAATAATAATAAGGCTGCTGTATTTCTCATAAAGTAAATATTTAATAAATATTCCTATATTTATCATGGTAGTGGTTGTCATTATCATTAGCAGCAGCAAAGTCAACATTTTATCCAAAGGAAAATTTGTAATAAGACATATAAAGTTGTCTTTCAATACAGAAATAGAGAAAAAACATGATAGAAATATTAAATGGGTAATTAATATTTAATCAATATTTATATAAATATAAAGATACCATCGCAGTATCAACTATATCTCTACCATCATTTGTTTATTGGGTTTTCATACTCTACATGAATTATAAAGATCATAAAATTCAGATCATCTCCAGAACGCTATTTCATACTCAACTTAGCAATACTTGTTTATTATGAGAAGCCGTTATAAAAAAATCCATCCCAAACGATCAGACTCAATGTTACATGTCAACTATTGGCAGCTTCTAGCACATCTATTTTGGTACTCAGCTGCTTGTGTTGCCTCTGTATCCTGTTTCTAAATGAATTAACAGGCTCTCTCTTTCCTTTTCAGCTAATTAGAGAATTTTAGACAGGGGGAAAAAAACCCTGACACCTGTGATAAATAATCCAGCCTTACAAGTAACACATCTGGAAAATGTATCTGGCACAACATGGGAAATAGATCTGGCATTCTAAATTGTAAATCACGGGTGTTTTGAACATTTAGGTCTGAGAACAAAACAAATTATTTATAAAAAATGAAGGGTTTACAAATGGCCTTTTTCCCCTGGCAATTTTTCCACACACTAATAATTCATGGTGTTTTGTTTCCTCTAGACTCTGGAAAATTAAGAAGAGAAGGAAAAATAGGAAAACAATCTGGAGTCTAGAATTATTCATATGTGAGGCTCAGCAACTGTGTTTCTAATTACTCAGAGGGAGGCCTTAAAATGACCATTGGAAACTACAAGAGTATTTTTTTTTTTATCTCGTTTGATTATTGGGTAATTTCTTTTTTCACAGTAACAATCATGTTTTCCAATTGTAAATGCACGATAAATTTATTCTGGACAATATGGATACAATACACATACACACACAAAAGAAAATATAAATCACCTACTATACCAACATAAACATAAACTCTATGTATATTTTCAGACTTTATATGAATGCTTTATTTCTCCCCAACATATACATACATTTTTTTATTAATATGCTATCAAAACAAATGTGATATTTTCCAAACAGCTTCTATACTTCACAACATATAGTGGTCCTTTCTTCATGACAATAAATATAAAGCTGATAAGTAATAAATATATACTCTATAATTCATTTTAAAGCCCCTTTGTGGATAGCAGTATTATAAGTAAGCACTGCTATAGTGTATGTAGTCTTGTACAATAATATTTTTACATGTTTGATTATTTCCTTAGTATAAACCCATAGGAGTAGAGTTGCTGCATCAAGGTGGCTGAACATTTTTGTAAGTTTTTTGTTTTGTTTTGTTTTGTTTTGTTGAGGTACTAGGGGCCGGGGATTGAACCCGGGACATCATACGTGGGAATCCAGTGCTCAATCACTGGGCCACATCAGCTTCCCTGAGCTGGTTTTTTCATTTGTTTTGCTTGTTGTTTTTTTTTTGTTTCTTTTTCAGGAGGCCCGGGGAACCGAACCCCGGACCTTCCATGTGGGAGGCTGGAGCTCAGCTGCTTAAGCCAAATCCACTCCATTTTGTAAGTTTTTGTTATTTAACCTGTTGTCAAATTACTCTCCAAAAAGGGTATATCAGTTTATATCTTCATTTGTAATTTATGAAAGACCCATTTGCTCATACCCTTGCCAACAATGGATTTTTAAAAAAAACAATTTATTGAAGTATATCATTCATACATGAACATACATAAACAATAAGTGTTCAGTAAACATTGTGATCTTACAAAACAGACATGCATAACATCATACAGGGCTCCCACACATCACCCCACCACAAATACTTTGCATTGTTGTGAAACATTTGTTAACAAATTATGAAAGAGCATCGTCAAAGTACTACTAATAACTATATTCCGTATCTTACTCCCCTATACTTTTTTTTTTAAGAATTTATTTATTTACTTTTATCCATTTTTACCCTCCCCCCCCCCCCCCCCC
>JAQZBX010016104.1:0-36859 GCA_029593785.1 Cabassous unicinctus | reverse complement strand
AAAAAAAACTATGAAAGAAGCACCTATATATGAGCTGCTAGCCTTAGTGATTGATCACAGTTAAATCCAGGATCCATATTTAGGGGCAAAATTTCAGCATAGTAACCCCTGTTTTTCCATCAGTGTATCATAGACCAAGGTGCTTGAATCATTCTTAATTCATTGGCCCATTTATTTTAAAGGATTTAATGGAGTGAAATATTTGTCCTACATTGGGCCAAGGTGCATTCATTGACCTAAAAATAATGTATATTCACAATATGAAAGACACTAAGGTTTTGTCATATTGAGATGTTCATAGATCCAGGAAAGAATAAGCAAAGTTTCTTAAAATTAGTTGGACTGAGAATAAACCACATATCTTTATTTTTCCAGAAAGGCTGTTGCAAATCTTGCTGAAATATTATTCTAATACAAAAAATAAACAGCTTCACAATTGTGGGGTTAAAGACAAAATATGCTCATTTGACTCAGAGAATTCTAGAGTAAAAATACATACTTTCAACTTCAGTATAAATTCAGACACACTGTTTCATGAAAAGACATGAAAAATCTTATAATAATTTCTAATTTAGTTTCAGTGGCTATGTTAATGAAATAACTTAAAGATATCAATTAATAATATAATTTTGTGTTAATGGATTGTTGAGATAATCAAAAATGCATTTCTGGTTAAAAAAATTAATCCTTATTCCCTTTTTTTCTACCCCAACCCTTCTTGTCTTGTATCTTTCTCTCCCTTTTACAACAATCCATGAATTATGTACAGAATATTTTCTGAAGAATGCTAAGGACAAAACAAGAATTAAGAAGATAGGAAAAAGCAGAATGAAAGAAAAATTCATGCAAGCAAATTTTGAAAAACGTATCAATAGGTACTCTACTAAAGGATTCCATTACATTATACATCTTGACTAACACACACTAGAGAAATTTCAGCAATATTACAATTCTCACCTTCACTTCTCTGGCATGCCTGAGAAAGATAACAATTGTGAAGGATTAAGAGCCTCTATAACCCTGTATTAAATTGTCATATTTAGCACCTTTTCACAGTGTAAGCATGGAAAAGTAACTTCATCTTTCCAAACAACAACAGCGAGAAACTACTAATAAAACTACTAATGAACTAAATTTTAAGATATGAGTTAAATTTTCAGGTATGTCTTATTCAAATTCATGTACATGGTGTCATGCCAGAGTGCTTATTGATGAGATGCATTTAATTATTTGCATTAAGTTAAGTTTTTGATATTATATAAATGAAAATTAAATTGAAATAAAATGGCCTCATTTTATTTATATAAAATAAAACAATAAGAATTTATATAATTATTTTTATCAAATCATTGAGAAATTAATGGCCCAAAACCACAAGCTAAATATTTCTTTTTTAAATTATATATTTTGTTATATGACAGAAAAAGTATAGTAAATTATCATCCTGTTTTAGATAAATCCAGGCAATAACAATATTCTATACTTTAAGTGACCAAAATGATTCATCTCTGTCACTACATTCTGCTTTTGGACATGAAATACGAGTATGTTTTACTTAAATTCTCCTTATACTATTTTTTGTGCTATTTAAAAAAAAAATTAAAAAAATTAGATTACATAAATGTATAGTAAAAAATATAGGGATTCCTGTATGCCCCACTCCCCACACCTCCCACACCCTCCCACATAAACATCCTTCATTAGTGTGGCACATTCATTGCAGTTAAACGCATCCTGGGGCTTTGCCACTGAGTATGGCCCATAGATCACATTGTCGTCTACACTCGCTCCCACGTAGTTCTGCATGTTATGTGATGATCCTTATACTCTTGACAGTATAATTTTCTGGCTACTCTTTGTCACTGGCCATCTCTGTAGAGGAATAAGTTGGTTTACAAATGAAGGCATTTTCTTTTTAGGAAAGCATGTCCCACTACAGAAACTCTCTGCTTCATTATAAAGAAATGAAAACATTGTGTAGAATGTATGGAGTTTAACCATTTCATCCAGAATGATCTACAAATAGATATTTCTGCCAACAAGTATTTTGGGACTGTTAAACTAATTATGCATATGTGTAGCTGATTTCACTTTAAGAGATGACAGCAGTTAGAAAAATAGACATCATCCTTAAAAAAAACAATCAATCTGAAAGACAGAAAACCACTTTCTCAACTCTCACATAGATGAAAGTAAGAAAGTAACAGAGGTCCATGATAATAGTTTTACAAATATTAGATGAGAAGAAACCCTATGATCAGAGTTCCCACTGATAATTAAGTGGTTACTAGCATTAGCAAATTTTTTTTGGAGTTTTTTTTTTTTAATATTTTAAAAGATGCTTAGATTACATAAATGTTATCCAAAAATTACAGGGATTCCCATGTTCCCCACCTCCCATACCTCCCACAACTTCCCACATAAACATCTTTCATTAGTGTGACATTATATCACCTGTAATGGATATAAACATACTGGGGCTTTGCCACTAAGCATGGACCATAGTTCACATTGTAAACCACATTCTCTCCCACACAGTTCTGCATGTTATATGCTGATGTAAAATGGCCTATATCTGTCATTGTAATGTCACTCAGGATAATTCCCAAGTCCCCAAAAAGTCCTTATATTACAACTGCTTTTCCCTCTCCCTGCTCTGGATGTGTCCAGTGGCCACTGGCCCCACATCAGTGTTGTAATTTCTTCCATAATAGCATTAGCAATTTTGTGGACATAATTTTATATAATCTACATTGCAATCTGCAAACTAAATAATTTTGTGCCCTTTTATACATGAAAAATCTCATGCCTAATTATATATATAATTTGACCAAAGTCACACAG
Source organism: Cabassous unicinctus (assembly GCA_029593785.1). NCBI lineage: Eukaryota > Metazoa > Chordata > Mammalia > Cingulata > Chlamyphoridae > Cabassous > Cabassous unicinctus. The sequence continues at coordinate 34,015 of JAQZBX010016104.1, read as the reverse complement.
TTAGTTAGCAGAGCCAGGATTAAAGTTCAGATTTTTCTGACTCCTCACAACAAGTGACTACAACATATATACAAAAACATTGTGAAAAATAAAATTCTATAATCATTATCATCTAGAAACAATACAAGTTATATCTTCAGCTATTTGAATTATTTCTATAAAGCCAACAAGCTTAAAAGAAAATAAAATTTAACAAAAAATAATGAGTCAGGTAACATGGCATCAGACTAGGTGGGCACTCACCATCTCGCTCACATAGGAGGGCTGATTGGGGACAGGATCCTGCCTGAGGGGTTTGTACTGGGAACCCACAGAGCGAGAACCTTAGGAACATCAGTCTGGAGGGAGCTGGACAGCGAGGTAGATTGCTCAACATAAATTCGTGAGATTTTCTCCACCTGGAAATCATAGATGTGGACAGCTAAGCCCCACCCTCAGGGCAAAGGGCTATGATAAGTCCTGACTCCCACCAGCAACCCAGTGAGAGGGAGCATTCTCCAAGTGTGGGAGGGTTCTGGCAGAGGGTGGAGAGGGTTTTCCTTTCTGTGGGTTTGGCTGCCTGGACCCCCTTGCAGCTTAGGGGAGCAGACCATCCAGTTTGAAGTGGTGCCAGGCTGAGGAGAGAGGCAAATCTGCTGAGGAAGCCCTGGGAAACAGAGGCTTGGCTCAGAAGGGGGCGGGGTCATCCAATTTTATAGTTCCGCACTATGATGTACCAGAATTTCAGCTCCCCTGGGGGGATCAGGGAGTAGGAAGTGTTTGATAAGTTTCCACAAACATATTTAGGGTCACCTTGGCAGAGGGGGTCATCTAGAAGAGGCCTTCTTTTGGGTCCCTTATTTCTCCAAAAAAAAAAAAAGATTACTTTAAAAAAATAAAATTGAACTTAGTTAATCGCTAAAATCTGTCTCAAAACCTACAGATAGAAACCTGCAGGGTAATTGATTGATAAACACAGGCAGGCTGAGAGGCTCCACAAGGGCACAAGAAGGAACTCTGTTCTTCCATAGTTTTGATTAACTGCTTACTTATGTGTTTGTTTGGTTTTTCTTTGTTTGTTTCTTGCTATTTTTCCTCTTTCTTCAACTCCCTTTGTTGTAAATTAGGTGCTGCTAGCTTGTTTCCTCTTTGCTGTGCTTCTTATTCCTTGATGTCCTATTCGGTGTGTATATTGATTTTGCCTACAATGATATCTCTTTTCCTTCCTTCATCTTTCTACCTTCTGCTTTCTGTTGTGGTTCTTGCATTCCAACTTTTTCATTAGTCCTCAACTTCATGGGTGTCGATTTCTACCTTGTCTATTCTGTCCTTTTTTTTTTTAATTAACTTTTCCATGTCAGCCCTTTCTTTACTCCTTCTCTCTCTCTCCTCATCATTCTGGCCTTTTAAATCATTCTATATATTTTCCTCTATTTGGTTTCCCATTCCAGTAAAAAGTACTCCACTTTTTTTACCCCTATTACTCTACACTGCCTACATGAGTTAAACATTCATTTTACTAAGTCTTATATGGCCCCTCTTCTAACTTTTATCAATATTATTATTATCCTTTTTCCTTTCTTACATCTTTCGATTCCTCAGGCCCTCATCTTTTTCCTTCAAGTGGACATAGAAAAAAGCAAGGAAAGAGAACAAGAAGAACAAAGTGTCAAAGAGAAAACTTAACACACACACAGAACCAACAGCTAAATAAAATGCTAGAGCAGAGAGAGAAGCTAATCAACTGAATGAACCCATCAAGATAAAATGATGACCAAAGTGCAACAAAAAATTACAAACCATACAGAGAAACAGGAAGACATGGACCAGTCCAATGAACAAACTAAAAACCAGGAAGAGATGCAGAACATTGAACAACTAATCCAAGGTGTCCAAACAAATATAATGGACGAACTTAATGAAGTGAAGGGAGAGATTAAGGATATTAAGAAGGCACTGGGAAACATATTGAAGAAATTGTAAATATACATAGAAAGATAATGGATATGATGGTGATGAATGGCACAATCCAAGAAATCAAAGAGATTCTGGATTCATATAAGAGCAGATTTGAACAGGCAGAAGAAAGAATTAGTGATGTGGAAGACATTTGAAATCACACAGATAGTAGAACAGATAGATAAAAAGATAGGAAAAATCAGCAGGTACTTAGGGATTTAACCGACAACACAAAACATACGCACATACGCATTATGGCCATCCCAGAAAGAGAAGAGAAGGGAAAGGAAACAGAAGGAGTGTTGAAGGCAATAATGGCTGAAAACTTCCCAATCCTATTGCAGCAGATTGGTGTACATGCCCAGGAAGCACAGTGCACCCCAAGCAGTATAAATCACAAAAGGCCTACTGCAAGACATATAATCATTAAAATGTCCAATTCTCAAGACAAAGAGAAAATACTCAAGGCAGCAAGAGAAAAGAGTACCATCACATACACGGGAAGTACAATCAGATTAAGTTCTGATTTCGCATCTGAAACCATGGAGGCAAGAAGACAGTGCTATGAAATAGTCAAAGTACTAAAAGAAAAAAACTTTCAGCCAAGAATTCTCTACCCACCAAAGGTGGCATTCAAAAATGATGGACAGTTCAAAGGATTCACAGATAAACAAAAATTAAGAGAGTATGCTAATAAGAAACCTGCACTTCAAGAAATACTAAAGGAAGTTATACAGGTTGAAAAGAAAAATCAGGAGAGAGAGAGTTGGAAGAGCAACTAAAAAGACAAAAAGAAATAAAAACAACATATGACATAAACCCAAAGAAAATATGACTGATGTAAGAAATTCGTTGAAAGTAATAACACTGAATGTAAATGGATTAAATTCACCACTCAAGAGACACAGATTGGCAGAATGGATAAGGAAATATGATCCATCCTTATGCTGTCTATTAGAAACCCACCTGAAACCCAGGGAATCAAGGTGGCTGAAAGTGAATAGTGGGAAAACAATTTTACAAGCTAACAGTAGCCAAAAAAGGGCAGGAGTAGCTATCCTAATATCAGACAAAATAGACTTTAAGTGCAAAACTATTGTAAAAGACAAAGAAGGACACTATATATTAGTAAAAGGGGTAATCTTTCAAGAAGAGAGAACAATCATAAACATTTATGCACCTAATCAGGTTGCCTCAAAATACATGAGGAAACACTGGAAAAAGTAAGCGGATAAATAAATACTTCTACAATTATAGTGGGAGTATTTAATACATCATTATCACAATTATAAAGAACATCTAGACAGAGAATTAATAAATAAACAAATATTCTGAATACTACATTAGAGGACCTGGACCTAATAGCCATATACAGAATGCTATACCCAAATTCATTGGGATATACATTCTTCTCGAGTGCCCATGGATCAAACTCCAAGATAGACCACATACTAGGCCACAGAACAATTCTCAATGAATTCAGAAAGATTGAGATTACACAAAGTAATTTCTCTGACCACAATGGAATGAAATTGGAAGTCACTAAGGACCAGAGAACAAGATTAGGCCCAAAGAACAGGAGTTAAACAATACACTCTTAGACAAACAGTGGGTAAAGCAGGAAATCTCAAAAGAAATTCGTAACTACCTTGAAATGAATGAAAATGAGAACACAACATATCAAAACCTATGGGATATAGCCAAGTTGTACTGAGAGGGAAATTCATAGCCATAAATACATATATTAAAAAAGAAGAAAGAGCTAAAATTGAAGACCTAACAGTAAACCTGAAGGAATTGAAAATCAACAACAACTAACCCCAAAGGAAGTAGAAAGAAATATCAAGGTTAGAGCAGAATTAAATGAAACAGAAAATAAGAAATCACTACAAAAAGTAAACGAAACCAAAAGCTGTTTCTTCGTGAAGATCAATAAAATTGATAAAGCAATACCCAGACTAACAAAGAAAAAGAGAAAGCAGATGCAAATACACAAAATAAGGAATGAGGAAGGGCATATCACTACTGACCTAACAGAAATAAAAAGTATCATAAGAGGATACTTTGAAAAATTATATGCCAACAAGAATGATAACTTAGAGGAAATGTACAAATTCCTATAAACTCACAAACAGCCTACATGGACAAAAGAAGAAATTGATGAACTCAACAGGCCAATTACAAGTAAAGAGATAGATTCAGTCATCAAAAATCTCCCAACTAAGAGGAGCCCAGGAACAGATGGCTTCACAGATGAATTCTACCAAACATTAAAGGAAGATCTAACAGCAATCCTGCTTAAGCTCTTCCAAAAAATAGAAGTAGAAGGAATATTGCCTAACTCATTCTATGATACCAACATTATCCTAATACCAAAGCCAAACAAGGAAGCCACAAGAACAGAAAATTACAGACCAATTTCTCTAATGAACCTAGACACTAAAATCCTCACCAAAATACTTGCTAATCACATTCAACAACATATCGAAAGAATTATATACTATGACAAAGTGGGTTTCATCCCGGGTATGCAAGCATGGTTCAAAACAAGAAAATCAATCAATGTAATACACCACATAAAAAGATTGAAAGAAAAAAATCACATGATCATCTCTATAAATGCAGAAAAAGCATTTGAAAAAATACAGCACCCTTTCCTGATAAGAACACTGCAAATGATAGGAATAGAAGGAAACTTTCTGAACAGGATAAAGGGTGTATATGAAAAACCCAAAGCTAACATCATCTTCAATGGGGAAATCCTACAACCCTTCCCTCTTAGATTGGGAACAAGACAAGAATGCCCACTATCACTACTCCAATTTAACATTATCTTAGAAGTACTTGCTTGAGCACTGAGGCAAGAAAAAGATATAAAAGGCATCCAAATTGGAAAAGAAGAAGTAAAAATTTCATTATTTGCAGATGACATGATCCTGTATGTAGAAAGCCCTGAAAAACCTACAATTAGCTTCTAGAACTTATAAAAGGATTCAGTAAAGTCGCAGGCTATAAGACCAATGCTCAAAAATCAATAGCATTTCTGTACACAAATAATGAGGAATCTGAGGAGGAAATCAAGAAAAAAAATACCATTTACAATAGTAACTAAAAGAATCAAATACCTAGGAATAAATTTAACTAAAGATGTAAAGGACTTATATACAGAAAACGTTACAACACTATTAAAGAAAATCAAAGAAGACTTAAATAAATGGAAGAATATTCCCTCTTCATGGAAAGGAAGGGCTAAACATCATCAAGTTGTCTAACCTACCCAAACAAATTTATAAATTTAATGCAATCCCAATAAAAATCAACACTGTATTTTTTAAGGAACTGGAAAAACTAATTACAAAATTTATTTGGAAGCGTAAGAGGCCCTGAATTGCCAAAGACATATTGAAAAAGATAAATGAAGTTGGAGGTATTATACTACCTGACTTTAAAACATACTACAAAGCTACAGTGGTCAAAACTGCATGTTATTGGCACAAGGATAGTCATACTGACCAATGGAACCAAATTGAGAGTTCTGATATAAATCCTTGCATATGCAGTCACCTAATATTCGACATGGCCACCAAGCCCACTCAGATTGGGAGAGAACGGCCTCTTCAACAACTGGTGCTTACAGAACTGGATATCCATATCCAAAAGAATGAAAGAGGAACAACAAAAATCTACAAAAATCAACTCAAAATGGATCAAAGTTCTAAATATAAGAGCCAAGACCATAAGACCTTGGAAGATAATGTAGGGAAGCATCTGCAGGATCTTGTAATAGGAAGTGGTTTCATGAACTTCACACCCAAAGTACAAGCAGCAAAAGGAAAAATGGACAAATGGGTTCTCCTCAAAATTAAAAACTTTTTCACCTCAAAGGACATTATCAACAAAATAAAAAGAAAGTCTACCCAATGGGAGAAAATATTTGGCAACCATATATCTGATAGGAGCTTATTACCCTGCATATATAAATAAATTGTACACTTTGGGGAAAAAAAAAAAAAAAGACAAACAACCCATTTAAAAAATGACCAAATGACCTGAAAAGACACTTCTCCAAGGAAGAAATACAAATGGCTAAAAAGCACATGAAAAAATGCCCGACATTTCTAGCTATTACGGAAATGCAAATCAAAACTCTAATGAGATACCATCTCACACCCATTAGAATGGCAGCTATTAAAAACAACAGCAGACTATAAGTTTTGGAGAAATGTGGAGGAATGCAAACTCTCATCCTCTGCTGGTGGGATTGTGGAATGGTCCAGCCACTGTGGAGGACAGTTTGGTGGTTCCTCAAAGAACTAAGTATAGATCTTCCATATGATCCAGTGATACCACTGCTGGGTATATACACAGAAGAATTGAAAGCAAATACACAAACAGATATATGCACACCAATGTTCATAGCAGCATTGTTTACTATTGCCAAAAGTTGGAATCAACCCAGGTGCCCATCAACAGTTGAATGGATAAACAAAATTTGGTACATACATAAAATGGAATATTACTCAGTTGTAAGAAACAATATCTTGCTAACACATGGAAAAAAATGGATGAATCTTGAAGACTTTATGTTGAGTGAAGCAAGACAAGCATTGAAGGATTAACAGTACATGGCTTCACTAATATGAATTAAGGAAATTGAGCACTCTCCGAGAACTGTTGTCTGCAAGATAGGTTTACAAGCAAGAGAGAGAGAAGAGAAAGTTGTGACCCATCACCCATACGGACATAATCTATGTTAAAGTGATACATTTACTTGCATATTGAAGGGATAGGACAGGTGGGTAGTGATATTATTGGGTTTGGTGGTGCAGGGTTGACAGGTGGGTATATTCGGAATAGTGTGTTAGAATACCCAGGATACTGGGGGGAGAATTGGAGAGGGATCAGGTGAACACTTGGGATTTGTGGGTATGAGGTTGAAAGTACAGAGGTAGGAATGCATTTATGAAAATATCACAAAGAAATATCACTGGTTTAGGGTGTTGTTGTTTTTTTTTGGGGGGGGATTCAGAACAGGGCACAGCTGGAGCAGGCTTTTAGGAAGTTGTGAGTGTTCATCCTGTCATTTTGTGTTGTATCACTGGGTGGAGCACCACACAATGAGTGGGAAGGAGATGGACTCCCATCTTTGGGAGGACCAAATCACTCAGAAATAGACAGGCGGACATCTCTTATGAGTGAGGGCTGTTCCTAATATGGGAGGATGAACCAGTGTGTCAAGACCTCTTATTGCATGGAACTACGAATTGTGTCATTCAATGAGTCAAGCCAGGGAGTCGTTGTGGGCCCCCGGGGGATGAGGAGGAAGAAACAGAATAGATCAAATGGGGAATTTAGTGGTCAGGGGAAATGTTTTTCATTACCTTACAGTGATGGACACAGGACATGGCAAATATTATCAAAATTTATAAAGGTGTACAGTCTAAAATGTAAACCATACTGTGAACCATTGACAATGTTTAGTAGCTATGTTTCACTCTCTGTATAACAGTTATAACAATGCTACCATCCACATACAGAAAGGTTTTAATATGGGGTGAGGAAAGGGGGAGAAGGTTGGGTATATGAGAGTCTCTTTTATTCTGTGTGTGACTTTACTGTGACCTAAAACTTCTTTGAAAATTAAATGAAAAATAGTGAGACATTGGGATTGACAGTGGGAAGGTGCTATGGTATAGACTGGACACCAGATATTGCAGTGATAAAATGCAAAATGTCAAAAAAAAATTTTAAATTTTTTCCCATTTTTTGAATATTCCAATCCTTTAATTTTATTTTATTTTTAGTTTTTTTTTAAGTTTTCATGTATTTCTTTCTCTTACATTTAAACTTATCATTATTATTTCATTTTCCTATTAATTGTATTTGGTTATTGTATTGGCTTCATCTTTAAAGAAGCTTTGGCTCACAGATGGGTTACAACTGGGGTGGGAGAGGATCATTGGTGGGGGTGTCAGGGATAGGGGGTGCATGGGAAGAAGTTCACCTCAATATACATAAAAGTTACATAAAATTTTTCAAATGCTCATGGATCAGGGTCACAGTGGGTGGAGAATCACTCAATAAATGAGAGAATACTGAATTCCCATCCTGGAGAACTCTGCCACATTCTCCAAGGGAGCAGCAACAGTCCCCCAAATGCAGGAGCAGTATCTGGCAAAGGAGGATGATCCACTTATGGGCTCTTGTTATTGATAACTAGCCTTAGGAGTCTTTGCTATTGAAATTGAAAGTTAGCCTATTGTTATGGGGTGCCTAAGAATTGCCTCCTGAGAGCCTCCTTATTGCTCAAATTTGGCCTCTCTCTAATCTAAACTCAGCATATGAATGCATTACTTCCCCCCAGCGTGGGACATGACTCCCGGAGATGAGCCTCCCTGGCTATGTGGGATTACTACCAAGTGCCAACTGGTAATACAACTGGAAAAAGACCTCAAATAAAAGGAGGAAAAGGTAAAGGCAAATGAGTTTATATGGCTAAGAGACTTCAGAGTGAGTCGGAAGGTCATCCCAGAGGTAACACTTATGCACATCTCAGTAGTACCTCATAGATTTCCAATCTGGATATCACCCCACATAGAGGTACTCCTGAGGGCTCTGGAGACACCCAGGTCCTATATCAGGGTGGATAGCTCCAGAGTTTGGTACCTTATCAGTGGACCCTACTTTGGATTCTGTGCTCCTGAGAGTGACAGAGTTGTACTCAATTATGTTTTGCCAGCATATAGCCCATCTGTCCCTTCTATTCAAACCTATATATGGTGCTGGAGTTTGTAGGTGTACTTACAGAGACTGGAGTCTTTGGGCTGTCCATGTGCCAGCTGGGCCCAGAATTTCATTGGAGCTGCAACTCCTACTCTACAGCTCAATGGACTTACCCAGGATACCGGGCAGGGAGATGATGATCAACAACATTCTTCCCAGGGAATGGAGAGAGTCTTCACCTGCAGGAAGGATAATCCCATCTCTTATCCAAGGGAATAACCCCCCTCCCACTTGGAGGTGGAGTAGACATCACCATCCCAGATTCTTCAAGATTGAGGGAGCTATGGACTAGAGTGGACTTAATGGTATTCTGTTATAGACATATTGTGATTCAAGGAATGAAAGAAATTACAACATTAATGTGGAGCCAGGGACCACTGGATGCATTGGGGGCAGGGAGAGGGAAAAGCAGTTGTAATACAGGTGCTTTTTTGGGACTTGGGAATTATCTTGAGTGACATTGGGATGACAGATATAGGCCATTTTATATCAGCATATAACATGCAGTACTGTGTGGGAGAGAGTGTGGTCTACAATGTGAACTATGGTCCATGCTTAGTGGCAAAACCCCAGGATGTGTATATACATTGCAGTTGATGCACCACACTAATGAGAGATGTTTATGTGGTATGTTATGGGAGGTGTGGGAGGTGAGGCATGTGGAAATCCCTATAATTTTTGTGTAACATTCATGTAATCTAAGTATCTTTAAAAAAAATTTTTTTAATTATTATTTTAAAAAGTAAATAAGTAAAATAATAAGATACAATGACTTCTAGATCAATTATTTAAATAGCAAATTAATCTAAGATTCATTTAAAATCCTGTCAGAACATAAAATTATGATCCCTAAGTGACATACACCAAATATATGGTTGAAAGTTAATTTTCTCTCTCTTTAATATTTCCTTCTAATTTAAATATAGTTCCTTATTTCTGTTGCCCCATTCTATTGTCTTCAATCAAGAAAATTAAGCAGATATCTAACTTGCAGTTCTAATGACCTATTTATTTAGAGAGAATTTCCTATTTTCCAAGCAATTTTCCATAGAAGGCATGCTTTTCCATGTAAAGAAAACTCTGAGTAAATAGAATACTTATCTCAAAATTTAAATGTTAAAGTCCATATTGTAGATTGAGATTCAAGGTTACAGTTTCTAAAATATTGCATAAGTGATGGAAAAGTTTTCTTCTTACCTCAGGAACTGAACTGGTAACAATTATATTATGCTGTGAATATTATGAATTAGTATAGTTATGTCAACTTCTTAAGCTCTTTTTGAAGTCCATAGGGGATCCCCAAAGAGAAAACACAATAGCTCTTTTTTGCAACAGAAATGCAAAAAGATGAGATTTTATTTCCTGTACTAAACAAATGAAAATTTCTGTAACAATAACCTACATGCTGAAAATGACTACATGAAGGCAATTTGGCTCTAACTTAAAAATTATCCTTCAGTTGAAGAGCTGTATGGCGTAGGATATGAAAAATAATCTATTGATTATTTTCTAGTACATAGTTATAGCTCTGATATATTTTTACTACATGGCGTTATGTTAACAAATTCCCTGAAATCCAGTTTATTCTTATGTTAATATAAACTATTTAAATCACCAAACATTTGGTAATTATGCATGTAAAGATAATCTGAAGGCACAACCTGAGACATTATTTATAATTGTTTAATAAGAATTACTATGTTTATTACTTAATTTTAAAGTGCTATACTTCTGAGTGGCAGGAGAGATTGTTTAAGCTCATTGAGAATCTCACAGTGAGAAGAAAAACATGGATAAGTATTTACAGGAGAGTTGGGGCAGTAGACAGATAACTGTAATAGTCTATGTAATAAAACATTAAAAAGTCACATGTTTTGAGTATTATATGGTCATTCTTTGCCTTGTCCATCTCATATTCTAATATATAGACTAGTACCTGGCTGCATACCTAAGACTCTTTGAATAATTTTTAAAAGTACATGGATGCCTGGGTCCCACACCAAGAAATTCTAAGTTAATAACAAGTTATCCCTTTTCAAGTGAAGACTAATCTGTTGCAACTGCCCAGTCCTACAACCATAAAAGAAGCAGAATGCCTAGCGGGCCTCTAAGGATTTTGAAGCCAACATATTTCTCATTTGAGTGTGCTACTCTGACCACTTTCTGAGTACCCCAAAAGCTGCTAGTTTTGAGAGGGGCCAGAACAAAAGTAGTTTCTGCAAAAGGTCCGGACTCCATGCAAGTTCCTTTGCCACTTGGGCCATATTGATTCAGCTTATCCAATGGTGCTAGAAATATCAGTACCAAACTGAGATCCAGTTTGGAACCTTTATCAGGGCTCTAAATGAGAATCACAGTGCAAACACATGGGATTTTGGAGCAAAGCTTGCCATTTTTCACAAATAGTAATTCTCCTATTGAGAACCAGCTTTCAGCCTATTGGGCCTTAGTAGAGACTGAATGTTTAACTCTGGGCCACCTAGTTACATGGAACTAAGCTGTCCATCATGAAATGTCTGATCCACTGGGCCATTGATCTGGGCATTCCCTGTAGCAGTCCATCAACAAGTGAAAATGGCTTATGAAAGATCAGGCTGTAGCAGGGGCTTTGAAGTCACAAATAAATTGCATGGAGTAGCTCAAATGACAATGGTCTCCATTCCTTCCATGTTACCATCTCTCTTCCCTCCTGCAGCTATGGCTTCTTAAGGAGTTCCTTACAAGAAGTGAAAACTTGGGCCTTGCTTACAGAAGGATTTACCCAATAGACAGACATCACCCAAAAATGAATGGCAGCAGCACTACAGCTTCGTTTTGGAACATCCAAGAAGGGCTGTGTTGGAGGTTAATCTTCCCAGTGGGCATGTTCTGGCAGTAGTAAATGTAGCTTATTTTGATTGGAAGGAGAAATGGCCAGAGGTGTATTTGTATACAAAATTCATGGGCTGCAGCCGGTAGTTTTGCAGAGTGGTCAGGGTTTGGAAGAAAAATGATTGGCAAATTAGTGAATAATTAATCTGTGGGAGAGGTATGCAGGCAAAGCTTTCTGAATTTATGAAAATAATGAAAATATTTGCCTCCATATGAATGCCAATGAGACAGTGTCATTAGCAGAGGAGGATTTCATAATCAAGAGAACAGGATGCCTTATTTTGTGAATACCAGTCAGCCTTTTGTTCCAGCCACCCCTGCCATTGTCCAAAGGGCTCTGCAACAAAGTGTCCACAGTGGGGGTGGGGGGGATGGGGTTTATGCATGGGCTCAGCAACATGGACTTCTACTCACTAAGGCTGAAGTGGATATGGCCACTTCTGAGTGTCCAATCTGACAGCAGCAGAGACTAAAACACAGTCCTAAATATGTCACCATTCTCCAAGGTGATCATCCTGTGACCTAGTGGAATGTGAATTACATTGCACAGATTTCAGCATGGAAGGGGAAGCATTTTGTTCTTACTGGAAAAGACTTATATTCTGGATACTGATTTTACTTCTCTTTGCACAATGCATCTGCAAAATCTACAGTCTGCGTGCTTACAGAATGGCATATCTTCCATCATGGTATTCTACAAGCATGGTTTTGCTCGAAGAAATCACTTTATAGCAAATGAATTGTGTCAGTGAGTCCATGCTCATTGAATTCACTGACCTTACCATGTAACCCATCATCCTAAAACAGATAGAATAATAGAACCAAGCAACAGACTATTGAAAACTCAATCACAATTTCAGAAGGGCATAATACCTTGCAGGCCTGGATGAATATTTTTCAGGGAGCTGTTTGCGCTCTATATCAGAGTGCCCTCTATGGTACTGTTTTGCCCAAAGCCAGGAATCACAGGCCCAAGAGCAAAGATTGGAAATGGTAGTGGTACCAATCACTTCTCCAGATGTGAATCACTAGAACTATTTTGGCTTCTTTTCACTGAGACCTTATACTCTGTTGGCCAAGAGGACTTGAAAAAGTGAAGTCCATTCCACCAGGACACGCAAAAGTGATTTCAATGAATCTGAACATAAGACTGCCAGCTGGACATTTTGGTCTCTCCATGCCTCTAAATCAGTGTGAATAAGGACTGCCAGGGGTGATTGACCCTGCTTACTCACATGAAATTGAACTGCTAATGGAGGTAAGAAAGAGTATGTTTGGAATATAGGAGATCAATTAACATGTCTCTTAGTACTACCATGACCTGTGGTTACAGTCAGTGAAATACTACAACCATTTGATCCAGTCAGGAGTACTGTATAGTACAGATCATTCAGGAACAAAGGTTTGGGTCACCCTACCAAACAGAGGACCATGATCAGCTGAGGTGCTTGCTGATAGTAAAGGAACATGGAATAGGTAGTGGACAGAGGTCATTATAAATACTAGCTATGGCCATGTGACCCTGGGCAGAAACAAAGATTTTAATTTAATATTTTCCATTATGTTGAAATATACACACATTTTTGTATATCTTTGCTTTTTTTCTTCTTTGCACCATCTGCATAAAAATAAATTATATTAACTTTATGTCATAGTATTAAATTTAGAGGATAAGAGGAAATATCACTCAAGGACTTGCATTTGCTTCTAGGAAAAAGGCTCGTGCATTTTCTGTGTTACAAAACAAAACAGTCATATCATATTAGGCAGAAATATGAATATCTTATTATTTTAATTAGGAAATTAATTATAACTTAAGTGGATGTGTATGAGTATCTTGTTGATAAGCACTGTGATGCTTAAGTTCATGTGTCACTGGGCAGATTATGGTGCCCAAGTTGTTTGAACAAGTTAGAACTGGCATGATTTTTCTTGATGAGGTTATTTCACAAATGGATGTGCATCTATAATCAGTTCATTGCCTTTACAAATCATTTCATCTGTCTCTACAATGGAGTTTTCTCATGGAATGTGGGAGGTCTCCCCATCCAATTAGTTGGAGTTTTTAAAAAATGGAGCTGAGGCTATCAGAAGCTAGAAAGAAGAATTTCTCTTTCAGCTAGCCAAAATGTATTGGGAAGTTCAGCTTCACCATAATGGGAGTTTCCAACTCACAGCCTGTCCTGCAGAATTCACCCTTGGAAATACCAACAGTCATGCAGGTAACCAATTTCTATAACAAATCTTTTAATGTATATCATGTCAGTTCTGTCAAAAACCCTCTTAGTTTGCCAGACTTCTATGACAAACACCAGGAGTGAGTTGGCTTAAAAAGCACAAATTTATTGGATCAGGGTTTTGAAAGCTAGAGGTCCACATTCAAATTACAGCAAGGCCTGTTTGTCCCAAATTTCTGTAGCTTTGTTGCAGGGTTACTTCAATTCTTGGGATTCCTGGACTTGGATCTCTGCTTTCTGTCACATGGAGACCTCTTTCTCCTTGTGTCTGATCCTATTTCTTATGGTGTTCTCTGTTTTCTGGCTTCTTTCTGCATGGCATTCTCTAACTTCTGGTTTCCAGTTTCTTCTCTTTATAAAGTTCCCAGTAAGGGTACTAAAGAACCACCCTAATTAATTTTGATCACACCTTAAATGAAAATTATATATTCAAGAGATTCAATTTACAAAATGATATACTCCCAAAGGTAAGAGGATTAATATAAGTAATATGTCTAAATTGGGGTACATAATTCAACCTTCCATGATTTGCCCTCTGGAACACAAAAAGATCTGTTCTACCCATGAGCAGAATACATTTATCCATCCCATTATCCAAAATCTTTAAGTCATTTCAGCAACCTCTCTAAGTCCAAAGTATCATCAAAATCATTTGGAGATATGGTCTAGCCTGGGGAAAAATTCCTCTCTAATCTTTGGATCTGTGAAACCTAGAAAACAAGTTGATTGATCCCCAAATGTATTAGTGGGAAATGCATAGGATATACATTCCCTTTCCAGAGGTGAGAAATGGGAAGGAAAAAGGGATCTGGTTTCCCAAGCAAGTTTGAAATCCAGCCTGCAAACTCCATTAGATATCAAGGTCTGAGAGTCTTCTGTGGAGCTATGCATAATCCTCTGGGCCTACTGGAGTTGTGGTCTCCCCTTTTCAAGTACCTGGAGAGTGGTCTTGTTCTGCAAACAGTCGGGCCTAGTTTCCACCATCGGCAAGTATTGAAATGATGGTCAGGCATTGTGTGAAGAACACACCATCATGCATCAGGGTGGCAGCTCAAGTCTTCCTGAACATCCAGACAGAAGCCTTGTCCCCTCCAGTCCTGGATCAGAAATCCTGCTCCACCCAAAGGCTTGGCCTGAGGAGATGTCTTCAGTGAAGACTTTCCCATGGTTCTGCCCTTGAAGTCATTGTTTCTTCATTTTGTCTTGTGTCTTCTTGCACTAAGCCTGGCATTTTATCAGCTCATACAAAATTCTCAAAAGCCATCATAGAAAAGGATTTTCCATAGATCCTTCCTTGGCAAATGCATTTCCAATCCTGCCTAGAAGGCTGCATAAGGGAGTGATGACAATATTCTGCTTTCATGTCTTGTTCCTATTTAAAGGAATATTTTCAGTTCATGAAAATTCACGTACACTTATGATATATGCACTTTTCTACATGCATGTTATACACAATAACAATTTAAAAGGAGAAAGCTGTCCCTTTTAAAATAAGGTATTCAAAAATGCTTTGAGTCACTCATCATCTTACTGATTCTCCTATTAATGAAATAGTGAATACATTTTTGCCACATATTCATTTATAGTTATATGATTTGAATTTTTAACATGTTGAAAATTGCAGTTCAGCATTTTAGTTCTGTCAATTACTCTTAATTTTTAAAGCTTTTTCATTTCAATTGTTTTTTTTTTTCATACCTCTCTTTTTTCATATTTTCTTCCCTTAATTATGATTTCTTTGGTGGTTAATCACTCTCATATTTGACTAAATGTTACCAGATTTCTGTTTGTTTTATATCTAGTTTATTTCTGACTTCTATGACTCCTGTTTTTTATCATCCTTATGTTTATCCCTCTATATTCTGATATAGATGATTTTCTTGAAGCTTTAGCTTTTTTAACATTTTCTTTTACATTATTATACAATATTACTTATTTCCATGCTATATTGTCATTTTATGCACTGATATTATATTTTGGAATCTATTTTCTTTCCATTTTTCCTTCTCTCTTGTATGGAGTTTAATAGCTGTGATTCTTTTATTCGCTTATGTTTAAATGTCATTGTTATTCTGGCTGTCAGGTACAGTAAAAGATTAATAATGGGTCATCATAACTTTTCCAGTTTCATGCTCAAGGAATCACTCTCATGTTTTTATGATGGCCCTAAAGTATTTCTTCCTTTATGTATTAGTCGGCCAAAGGGGTGCTGATGACATCTACCAGGAATCTGTTTCTTTTCATAAATAGGGTTTATTTGGGGTAAAAGCTTACAAGTCCAAGGACATAGAAAGTCCAATTCTAGGTACCATAAAAGATGTTTTCTCACTAGTCAATTACCACATGTTCAAGGAAGATTTGTTGTTTTCCTGGATCAATGTTTTGATATCCTACTTCCATGATGTCCTCTCAATTTTGAGGATATGTTCCTCAGAGTGAAAGAAAAAAATCCTTTCTAACTACATTTCTCACATGATTGCTATCTCTGTGTTCTTTGGTACTCTTCTTCTCATGTATTTGCAAACTATGACCAATACTTCAATAGATAGTGATAAAATGTCCCAGGTCATTTACACCATAGTGATACCTATCTTGAATCCTCTAATTTAAAGCCTAAAAAAGGGATGTGAAGGATGCACTGAAGAGACTCTTGATTAATCCATGCTATTCTTTCAAACTAATGTAAGTTAATAACTGCAACTCTCTATTTAAGGGCTTAAAATTTCTCCTAAAAATCTTGCTAATAATTAAAGGGTAATAAATAGCTAGTTTTTCATTAATTTAATTTTAGTTGGATGAATCAATGAATTTTATTTCAAGCCAAAATATCCAGCCAATTATTCCATATATGGAAATGTATAAAGCGTAAAATTAAAACAAACATATTTCATAAACAATAATTTGAAAATAAATGCATTCCAGTTAATAATATGGTATGTAATTTCTTAAAAATTAAGAGATAGTTTCATAGTGATAGAGGTAGGCAAGAATCATTTCTTGGGAGGTACTTGAGAATCAGATCATCTTCTTTGCCAACTCCTTCCTTTATTCAATGTTTAAAGGTTTTGTTATTATTTTTATTTTTTATTATATCATTTTTCCATCAATTTACAATCTTTTTGGGCCCTTTTTATTGTGACCTTAAAGTCAATTTTTAAAATAAAATTTTACTGAAGTATATCATTCATACATGAGTATGCATAAACAATAAACGTATAGTAAATTGTGTGAATTTACAATACAAGCATGCATATCATCATGCAAGGTTCCCATACATCTCCCCACCTCCAATACCTTCATTTTTGTGAAACATTTGTTACAACTATGAAAGAGTTTCCTCAAAATATTACTACTAACTGTTACCAGATTTAGTCTAGGTTCTTGACTTACGCAGCAGAAATGAATTTCAGAGCACATCAGGTTAGTCAGGCCAGTAATTTATTAAGGTAGGGAGAGAAGAGATCTGGGAGAAAATAACAGATCACGGGTCCCCGGTAGAGGGTAAGGGGCTAAAGATTGATAAAGAGGGCTGATTTATAGACTACAATTTCCCATTATAGATTATAAATGCCCAGGTTTTACTTGTGGTTGATCTGCACAGGGGGGACACGGTGAGAGCAGGGCACAGAAGCCACGATGGCTGAGAGCAGCAGCAGGGCCTAGAGCAACAGGGCTGAGAAAGGTTTTGTGCCTGCTTTTTAAACTGTTAATTATTCCATCCCTTTGCTAATGGCATGGGAGGAGTCCCAGGTGTTTGCTGTTTTGATTGATTACCACACCCATCAATCCCCCAGGAGGGCCCAATTATAGGGCCTCTGAAGAATATTAGGGGCTCCTTCTGGCTTTTCGGAGAAATCTCGGGAGTGTCTTCCAGGAGCCATCTTGGGGTATTTATGTCCACATGTTTCCAGATCCATCTATTGATTCCCTATCTTACTAGCCTGCTTCATAACCATAGCCCATATCTTACAATTGATTATTTTCCCCCAACCAATCAAATTATTTTCACTCTATATTAGTGCATATATTTGTTCTCATTCAGGAGAACACATTCTCATATTTGTCCTGTTACCCAGAGTCCATCTTCCACCACTGGATTCCCTATTTTATACAGTCCCATGCTTTGTATAATCCATTCAAAGTGTACACTCAGTGGCTCACATTTTCATCACAGACTTGTGCTGAAAGTCAATTTATATCACAGACAAAAAAAAATTTATGGGAAAATAAAAGTGAAACATGAAGGCTTGAAAGTGCATGGTATAGGGCATACTGCAAAACATTCTGAAAAAAAGAGAAAAAGTTTTCTACATTTCGTGCCTCTCATTCAGTCATGCACATAAAGCAAAATATTTATGTTCAGCCAAATATGATATAAAATTAGATTTTCCCCATATGATGTTCTTATGCTAGACCTTGCTGTACAGAATTGCCCTTGTTATAAAACCATAATATCAAATACACTTCTTCTGGCATTTTTTCATTTAGTGTACTCAGGGGTGAAAACGTTGTTAGGGAAAAAAGTAATCATCTTGCAAGTGGCACCATTTCTCAAGGAGCTGAAAATCATATGAAATATCTATGAATATGTAAAATGCTTTCACCATTGGATGGATTGAGATAGAGTAGGCATGACATGCAAAGTGCAGATGGATTCCAGTAATAAACTACACTTACGACATTTACAGGCAAGTCAGCAATGAGCTAAAACCTAGAACTGTGTCTCAGAGAAGTGAATGAATTTCTAGCATTGGTCATGAATAAACAGAAGTGCTGAAAGCAAAAAAATCTAAATATACCATGAATATTTCTGCTTTCAAGGTACAAAATTGACATTAATTTGATTACATCAGCAGCCAAGGATATTATGTTATTGATTTATTTGTTCGATTGCTTGATTTTAAATTATTACAAGCAGGTTTGACTTTACCAGCCAATATATTAACAATTAGAGAATTATATTTCTCAGTAAAAATGATTCGTTATGTTTCAGGCTAGTTGAACAGAATTTGAGCATTAGAGCTAAACTCACCTTGAAATATTGCCAATCCAATATGTTTTATTAAGGAAAATAAGGTCAAGATTGAAAACTGCAGCATTTTCTTCCTTTTAATTATGTTTACATATGAATTTTCTAAAACAATTTTTTTGTCTCAGGTATTAGTTTCTTATTGCTTTTGAAAAAAATTACCACAAATTTAGTGGCTTAAAACAACTAAAAATTATTATCTCACACATCTAGAAGACATAAACCAAGAACTGTTTGCTATACTAACAAGGTCTCAGCAGGCTACATTCCCCCTGGAGGTTCTTTAAGAACCTGCTTTCCTTGCCTTTAACAGCTTTTACAGGCTTCCTTATTCCTTGGCTTGTGGACCCCTTCAAGCCAGTAATTACATCACTCCATCCTGCTTCTGTTATTAATCTATTCTCCATCTCTGTCACTCATGCTTCCATCTGTCTTATGTAAAATCCTTTGATTTTATTATAGAACTTCTGTCATACCCAGATAACATGGAATAATCACCTCATCTCAATTTCCTTAACTAATTCCATCAGCAAAGTCCATTTACGATGAAAGGTAGAGAATTATAGGTTCTGGGAATTAGAACTTGGACATCTATGGGAGGGTGGGCAATTTTTCTGCCTACTGCTTCTATATTGGCATATTTTTGGAAAGAGCAATCTTAAATCTTATACTTCTCTCATTTACTAATGTCCATGAAAGTTTACTTGCTATATACCAATTCCATACTACTATCTAACAATATATTTTCTGATCAAACTTTACATGGAATCCTCTTTAAACAAAGGATTAAATAAAAGGATTTGGCTCAAAGATTCCATACATATAATGATATATCACTTGTTACACTGTCATTCAGAAGTGATGAGCCAACTCAATAAAACAACCTGGGACATCAGTAAAGCTCAAGTTTCCAGTGAAATAAGATTGGAAAAAATAATATATTTGCAAGCTGTGATCTGCTACTGGTCAAAGTAAACCCCATGGACGTTACGTTACCTGCAATTCCAGATTGTCCATGTTTGCATGTACAGTGAGTTCTATAGCATCTTGTGTCTCAACAATGATCACAAAACCTGGGTGGCAATTAGGAAATAGGAGAGGCAAGGCTCAGTCATGAAGAAAGGATTGTCAGGGCATACCTATTGTATTAGTCAGCCTACAGGGTGCTGATGTAAAGTACCAGAAATCTGTTGGCTTTTATAAAGGGTATTTATTTAGAATAAAGCTTACAGTTACAAGGCCCTAAGGAGTCCAAATCAAGGTACCGTAAGAGGTACTTTCTCACCTAAAGTCTGTTGCCACATGTTGAAACAAGATAGCTAGCGATGTCTGAGAGGGTTCAGACTTCCTCTTTCTTCTTAGGGCTCTGTGGTCCCAGCTCCTTCTGATCTCATCTGTAGGCTAGAGGCTCATTTCTTTCTGAGCTCAGCTGGTCTGTTTTCTTCAAAAAGTCAGCTGTAAACTATCAGGCAAATGGCTCATCTCTCTTCCTGAGGCCTCCCCATGTCTCTGGAGCTGTGTCTTTTATTCTGCCTATCTTCTCTGTATATCTACTTCTGTGTTCTTGATTAAGCATACATTTATATAGCCCACCAAGGGGGTGAGGACCCAACTCTGAGTTGCCCTAATGACTGGTCAAATCAAAGCCCTAAACTTAACATAATTTAATCAAAGACATCTCAGCTGAATCTAATACAAACAAAGGTTATCACGCCCAGAGGAACAGACTAGTTTACAACCAGAATGTCTCTTTTTGGAATTCATAAATAATCTCAAACTGCCACACCTTTGAAATTTAGAAAAGACCTGAAACAGCAACCACAAAGTTCCTCATTCTGTACAGTAGCAGAAGCTGTGGTTCTGATCAAAGACCATGAGTTAGGGATGCCCTGGACAGAAAGCATTGCAAGTGTGTACATCTCGGCTTAGGTAAACATGGAATCTCATCAGTAATATGAGATTAAGAATGGGCAATACTTTCCCTAATTCAGATGTATAAGTAATATTTTGAAAGTTTAAACTAAAATCTAAGTGACTGAAAACCCATACTGTTTTTACTAATGAGTCATTGAGTAAATCACTATGTGTTGAAAGACTAAATTTTATACCTCAATACTTTATAGGCATCTCAATACAGGCTCAAGTCTAATAAAGCAAAAAGTGAGGCAAATGAATTTGTTTTCCCAGTGCATATAAGAATTATACTTACACTATACTGTAGTCTACCAAGTGTAAAATAGCATTATGTCTAAAAATGTGCATACCTTAATTAAAATGTGACACAAAGTGAGCACGTTGTTGGAAAAATGGCACCAATAGACTTACACAATATCAGGTTGCTAAAACTTTCAATTTGTAAAAAAAAAACACAGTATCTGTGAAGAACAATAAAGTGAAACACAATAAAATGAAGTATGCCTGTATTTTATGGGTTTGAAGATATTTATAATGCATCACCTATAAAGAAGAAAATGGGGATTTTCTTGTCCCTTAAAGTTTAGATAAGTTTGGTTTAAGCGGCATATCCCTCTCTCTGGAATTTCACAAATCCCAACTCCAAATGCCTACACTGCCATAAGTCTCTGAGCACAGTAGAAGTTTATAAAATGTCAACAGGCCTCATTCTAAGAGTAATATAGCCACTCACACAGAAGAATTCCCCACTTGCCTTTCACTTTCTGTATTCCCCTAGCCTTATGCCATTTTACTGGCTCCTTCCTCATCCTAATCTCCTTTTCCATCCGTCATTTCCTTTTTACATCTCCATGAAGTATGATAAACCTTTATTTCTTTCTCTCAAGTAGAGTTATTACTTTGTATAGTTTGAGGTCCTTCTAAAAGCTATGATGCCAGTTGTCACCTTCTGTTAAAAGATGCTGTCACAGGTATGTCTTATTTCTTTACTGCTTATCAAGGCATTTTTACAAGCAATAATGATTATCTGAGCAGGAATAGCTTTGTTGACACAGCAATTTTGATAATAAGCTCTTTCTCATTCCACAAAATGAACATGCATTTGGGTTAACTAAAATGTAAATATCAAAAGGCCTACTTCTTTAGAAGCATTTCTAAACATAAAAGTAATTTGACATACAATGATGAGAAGATGTTTCTAATAATTTTAAGAAGAAAAACACCTCTCCTATATATATTTCAATGATTTAATAGAATACATTACTGAATATTAATGGCTATTAATGTTTGCTCAATCACAAAAACATACTGATTTAGACATGGACTCATGAGATTATATCATGTTATTTAGAAACTTTATGAAATATATGTTAGAAACATTCATGTTCAGATCTGTGAGCTTAAAATATTTCTTCTTAATCACCACATAATCAGGATGACTGTAAACAAAAAGTTACTTTTTTTTTTTGCAATGGTATGTTCTCTTCCTCCGTAACCACTTTTCTCATCCATTGCTTCAGCCTTCATGCTTCTTTCAGCATTGTATCAACATTTTATGGATCTTCAATAGGGAAATACAGATTCTAAACCAGAAAGCCAGTGTAGAAAGCCACTCAAGACAAACATACATTGAGGGAAAGAATGACTCACAGTGAATTGGAAGCTGGGGTACCACACAGGAGTTAGGCTAGGTCATTGCCACTTTGCCATACTTTCCCGCAGGGGAGAATGAGAAAGATTCCAGCCATGTGCCCAGGGGACAAAGCCAAAGATTTGGTAATTAGCAGGCCACCTCTCCTATAGAGTGTTCATTAGTTCTGTATGACATCAACAACTAATTTATCAGCATTACACTAAACTGTCCATCTTATCACTACTAACAATTCTAAAATACTGAAGATTTATGGAAATTTTTGTTTATCTGTCTCTGTTGTAATATCAGAAATTCTTTGTTGCCATGTACTATGCTTAACTGCATTTTAAATTGAAAACATTCTTTGAATGTTAAAATGTAATAACATATCAAGGGAAATAAAATAATTTTGTACTATCAAATTAAATATGATTGAATTATTTTTCTCAATCTCTATCTTATATCTAAGCAGACCATACTCATAAGTAAGATGTCAGTTGCCAGGAATATTTCTACATTGATGGTGGAATGTATTTTGATAAAAGTAATCCAGAAAGTATCCATTAGAAATCAAATTTGTTTATTTGTACTGAATCAGGGATCCATTCTTGGATATTTATTTCACAGAGATATTCAATCATGGATCATCAGAGGAACACACACAAATTTGTATGTGGTGATACATGTAGAACTCAGTAATTAGGAACTTACCAAATGTTTCTTACTAAAGGAAAAAAAGGCATTTAGCGAACAGGGATAGTTAAAGATTATAGCAACTTAATAATATTAGTATAATACTAATGGAGAAGAGAAGGCAGCAGATAATTGGTATATATGTAGTAAAATTAATCTAAAAATACAAAAACCTAGTTGAACAAAGACCTTATATATCATAAAGAGATATGTAACAACATATGCCCTTTTATTAAGACAGGCATTATATTTAGTTTGTGAAGGTGTTTTCCTTTTTAAGGATGCATATCCTCCATCTTAGAAGAGGTGACCTATAGATGGAGGAGAATATCAGTGGAATAGGGAATTGTGATTTATGATGACAATGGGTAGGGAATTAATGTAGGATAACTAAATTTAGTTGTGAGATTAAAAGAAAGAAACAAAATAAGGCTTATAAACAGTCATAATTTTATTCTTCCTGAATCTTTTAAAAACACTATAGGGCATGTAATAGAAATCATCCCAAGGCAAAACTTGGAGAAAGCTACTATGAAAAATTTAACTAAATATCCAACAAATAATATACTTAAATGAATGTGGTTGAGAGGGGGTTGTACAAAATAATAAAAGAAATCAGGGATATTGTATAAAAAAGAATGTTTCTCAATAGGGAAATCAAAGGTATGTTGGATAATTAACAACGTCCCAGTGGTATTTCCTGGTCTCTGATGCTTTGGGAATAATAATAAATTGCATTCAGGCTGCCAAGATTGTGTCTGGAAGGGGAGAGACACTCATAAATACTTCAGATTTCAGTGAAATTAGCAAGCACATGAGGCAGCAATAACACATTCTTCATTTTAGGTGAGTCAAAAGGACCCCATCTTCATGGTTATCAGATGAGCTCCAGTGACAATTCTTGACTCACGGTTTCAATAATTTGAATTATTGAAATGACAAGAGTACCAGTGTCAGACTCAGCACATTGTGACATACATATTAATATTCTCATTTCATAAGATTTTCTGGAATAATTTGGCATTTTTATCACATTAATATGCTCTTTGAGGAAAGCAAGGATTCTGTTTCCATTTTTCATGACTTCTATATTGTTTTTGGAAATCTACACAATGAAAATTCTGAAGGGGAAAAGAGTAAGCAGTATTTGAAATCTTCATATAGAATGTGGTCTTAGCAAAGGTTATGATCGTTAGGTCAGTGTTATTGATACCAAGGATGGGTTTATGTTTCAAATATAATAGTTTTTGATGAGAGTTTCTGCTTATTCAGTAATGTGATATTAGCATTACCATTGTCTACTACTAATTGATTCTACAGAGTTTCAGTTGTGTAATGTATACACAGACTCTCATTTTACCAATTTCATACAAGAGACAGGGATGGTCAGAGTTTAAATTTTCAACAAGGACTTGGATATATGATGTTTAACAGGTATGTGATTTCTAGAAGCATAAATGAAGGAATGGGGAATGTGAGACAAGGAAGGGAGAAAACTAACAGTGTGCTATAGAGAGTAAATTACTGCTGCAACTAAGTAAGGCTCAATCACTGGTCATGCTTTGATGTATCCTGCAGACAACTTCTTGGAATTTTCCCAGGGAAGGTCAGAGAAGTTGAATCTTGGACATGAATGCAGGCCACATAAGAGTAGGTTCAATGTGATAAGGAGTGGGGAGACATATTTCTACCAAAGTGATATTTGAAATGGTAAATTGATGGCAAGGTAAAAATAAAATATTAAACATTTTGGCTTAGTCCAATATATACATCAGAAGCAATAATAGAATGCCTTTGACCCTGCTATTTTTGCATTAAATTTTCATGCATTGCAAGGCTTGGAAGTACCTTGAATATATTTCTAAAGAAGGACAAACTGAGTTTGAAATCTGCAAAATTAAAGGTTCAGGAAGGGTCAGCCCTTAGATCAATTAAGTCAAGAGTGTATATTCTGCCTTCAGAATTGATGATCTTGCCAAGCTTTAAACATTCCATTGGTCTGTGCTTGGGTATTCCCTTTCCCTTTTCAGAATAAACCTAAAATCATTAAATCATGCATGCATCTTGATTGGTAATCCATGTTATAAATTTTACACATTGCATGGAAATTGGGAAAACTCTGTTTAGGGATGGGAAAAGGATGAGACCTTCCCTTATCTCTCCACAGGCCCTTGATATATGGCACAGCTACAATACAAACCTTTTAGCTAAGCCCATTGGACTGTGTCCATGTATTTTTGAATCTGACATAATGGGATATGATTATGTTGAAGAAGCAGAGATTTAAAAAATCTTCAATGAACATTACAAGTTGCATAATAGTGCTTTGACTATTTCATCCACATTTTTTTAATCCTTCACTGATATTCCTGAATTGTGGACTTACTGTTTTCTTATTGAGATAATACATTATATTTTATCCAATAAGGAGTGAAACATATAAGGGCTCAAGGCTGTGTTAGCTATGCTAGGTGAGAGTATTATGGGTGTTTGTCCTTTTTTGTTTTATAATTTTAAAATAATATGAGTTCATAGCACTGCTAATACAAACTCACCCGTAGACTCTCAGTCATGATGTATTTTCTGCCTTTCTCTTTCTTTTGTTTCTCCTTTATATGGAAATAAATCTGATGAACCTATCAACTTTAGTTAAGACTATTTGCATGTGAAATACCTAGAATAGGCAAATCCAAAGAGACAGAAACTAGATTAGAGGTTACCTTTAAAGTTGTTATTAAAGATATATTGATGTTTATCCGAATTTCATATCTATATATCTATCTATATATGAAATTTATACTTTTTTTTAATGGGGTTACACTGACCTCCTTGGATGAGTTGCAGAGGAGTCCTCATTTTGTATAATCCAGAAGAGTTTGTGCAAAATATGGATGATCTCTTCCTTGAAAGTCTGGAAGCACTAGACTTTGAAATAAAGTATGAAGATTTGGTAATTAATAATACAGAAAATTCATGTCTCTAATCAAAATGTGTTCATTCAAAGTGTTTAATATATACTTGTTGGAAGAAGAAATAAAGATATAAGTATAGCATTCAAAATTAAGGCAGAAACCCTACTTTAGAGAGTCATTTCATTTTATTGGGTAAGCATATTTTCAATGGTTTCCTAGATAATTTTAGATGATACATAAGTAAATACATTTTAATAATTTGGCATTTTTCTTAAATTATGCTATAAATAATAACTAGGAAATCAAACCCATATTTTCAGAGCTATTATTGCTTAGTCAAACCTAATGAGGGAAAGCTTGCTAATGTTTCTTTCTCAAAGTGAATAAAATATAGATGAATAAATTATTAGGTATTCAACACAACAAAAATCAGGAAGGGTAAATTAAAATAATTTATCAAGGTCTCATAAAAACAAATTTTATAATAATTTCTAATTTAGTTTGAATGATTATAAAGTATTAATTAATAATACAAATAAGTATTAATATATTTTGGTGATAATAAATATATTTATTTTATGAAAAAATCCTCATTTTCTTTCTCTCTATCCTATTTTTTCTCTCCCATTCTTTCTCTCAACTTCTTTCAGCGTCTCACCATTGTCTCTTTACAAGATTCTGTGAAATGCATTAAAAAATATCTATTGGAGAGGGTAAAGTACAAAACAGGAATTAGGAAGAGAACAAAGAACAGTGAAAGAAAATTAAAATAAGCAGGCAAATTTTGAAAATTGTAACCATTTTCTTTACACAATTGTAGATGTTTGTAAAATTCACAAAACTGGTACATGGAAATGGTATATTTTTCTGTACTCATATTAAAATTACCCAATTTGACAAGTACCTATTACATTAATTACTCTTTGCTGGAGAGGAGGATTAACCTTTATAGGGAATATAGTGACTACAAGACAATATAAGGGAGTGTTCTGGGTTGTTGACAATGTTCTGCTTCCTACCCTTGGTAGGTAATTACTTTTTAAATTCTTTGTCTGATAATTCCAACATATTTGCCATATCTGCTTCTGGTTGTAATGCTTACCCTGATTTTTATATGGTTTTGCCTTTTAGTTTGCTTTGTGAATTATTGTTGACAGGCAGACATCTTGTATCACTTTGAAGAAATTGAACTAAATTGAAATTACTGTGAAGTCTTAGGTGGACCAGGCTAGGAGTTTGGCTGTTTCCTTTTTCCTGCAGCTGTTTCATTGGAAAAAGTTTCTTATTGTGTCCTTGGTTTTGCCCCTCTATTTTTTTTTTGGGGGGGGGGTTCCTTAGAGACTCTTTCTTAATTTGGGTATGAGTCTTCTAATTCTTTTTGTTGTAATCCACTCCTAGATCCATGTGCTACAGAAAGGATGTTGTGTTAACAGGCATGAAAATAGCATTCATCTCATTGTACATCTGCTATAAAGAAAATCAGTCTTCAGTTTTGGGAGTGACTGAAAGTAGTTCATGTGATGGGATCTTTGTGTGTGTATGTACAGGTATACATATTATACAGGTGCATTGTCAATAAGTAGTAATATTTTGAAAGTTATTTTCTGAGCAGAAGATCTCAACAGTGGGTTTAAAGTATTTAGTAAACTATGTCTTAATCAGATGTGTTGTCATCCACTCTCTGTTGTTACATTTATAGAGCACAGGCTGAGTATAATTAGCATAATTTTTAGGACCCTAAAAATTTTGGAATGGTAATTGAAGATTGACTTCAACTTAAAGCTACCAGCTGCTTTCACCTCCAACAACAGAGATGGCCTGTCTTTGAAGCTTTGAGGTCAGGCATTAACTTCTTAGCTACAAAGGTCCTATATTACATCTCCTTCCAATATAATGCCATTTTGTCTACATTGAAAATCTATTATTTAGTTAACCACCTTCATCAATTATCTTAGCTAGATCCTTTGGATAAATTAAAGCACTTGCTGCTTCACCTTGTGCTTTTAGGTTATAAAGAGTGATTCTTTCCATAAATTTCACGAACTGATCTCTACTAGTTTAAACTTTTCTTCTGTAGCTTTCTCACCTCTCCCAGCCTTCACAGAATTGAAGAGAGTTAGGGTGTTGCTCTGGATTAGACTTTGGCTTTAGTGAATATTGTGGCTGGTTTAATCTTCTATCTAGAGCATTAAACTTTCTATGTATCAGCAATAAGGCTGCTTTGCTTTCTAATCATTCATGTGTTCACTGGAGTAGCACTTTAAATTTCCTTTAAGAATTTATCCTTTGCATTCACAACTTGGCTCACTGATTGGCACAAAAGGTCTATGGTTCAGCTGAAATCAGCTTTCTACATGTCTTCCTCACTAACCTTAACTATTTCTGCATTTGTTTTAAAGTGATAGACTTAAGGTGCTTCCTTTCACTTGAACACTTAGAGGCCATTGTAGGGCTATTAATTGGCCTAATTTCAATATTTTATGTTTCAGGGAATAGAGAGGCCTACAGAGAGGGAGAGAGACAGGGAAATGGCCAGTAGTTGGAGCAGTCAGAAAGGACACAACATTTATCTCTTTATTAAGTTACAGGCTTACATGGGTACGGTTCATGGTGCTCTAAATCAATTACAATTGTAACATCAAAGAGTACTGATCATATATCACCATAACACATAGTGTAATAATGACAAAGTTTGCAATATTAAGATACTTACCAAAATATGATGCAGACACATGAAGTGAGCATATGTAGGAAAAATGTTGCCAATAGACTTGTTTACCACAGTTTGCCATAAACCTTCAATTTGTAAATTAGGCAATACATGAGAAGCGCAATAAAACGATGTTCAATAAAACAAAATGCATGTATAGGAAACTCTCATGATAATGTCAGGTCATTTTGCTATAATTAAAATTTTGATAATTTATCTGTGATTAAACACAGATTTTGATTAAATAATAAAGTAATCTTTCTAAGAAGCAGAGTATATTCTCTATTAAAAAGAACAGAGTTTAATATCTAAATAACTGTAGTGTGACTCTAACTTCAAGGACTTAAGCAAATGTATGTGCACGTGTGTATGTAGATAAATGAAACACTAGGTGTAGAATAATTCCTGAAGCAAATGTGTATGTATATATAGAGTTTTTCATGTCTCCAAGTAAATCAGAAACATTTTGCTAATAATGAATCTATCATCTTAAAAGGAAAATTATTTTTCCCAAGGAGAGAGAATTTCAGGACTGAATAATTACTCTTTAATGTTTACCCTGATGAATGCACTCTCCCAGACATTTTTACAACATGACCACTAGAAAGGGTGTATCTTTTAGTGCTGTCTCTACTGCGCATGAAAAATTGAGTAGTAATCAAAGAAATACGTTAGGCCAACACCTTTGAAATTTATATAGAAAGGAATCAAAGATAAATTTGATGAAGGTCTTTTAACATATATTGAGTAAGTGTGGATGTGTGTGATATTTATCTCTGTGTAAGAAGGCTATAAACTCCTTGAGTGAAGAGGTTGTCTATTCATATTTGTGATGTTCACAGAATCTAGCAAATGCACAAAATTTTGATCACGTCTTGTCATGGTCTTTGGATGTATTTAAAGATGCATGAATTTATATATACATGCTCTGAAAAGATAATTTTCTTTTGTTTTGGTTTATTTGTGAAAACACACTGGTAATAATTCATCAAGGTCAAGGATTCTATCATACTTATGTTTGTAATGTTTGTATATTTCCTTAGTAAATGGGAAAGCATTTCCATATTGGTATTCAAAAACGTTAGTATTGTTGAAAATTATATTTCTAGGATTATTTTTCAAAATATTCCTCATATATTAAATATGGCATTGCAATGTACAGATATAGTTTCTCAAATGAAGTATTTACTAAATAGGAGGGTGAAATAGGTACAGACAGAGTTATATATTGCATATGTGACATAAATAATTGGGGAAACTGATTAGGAAATTCTGATATCGGATATATCAAAAGCAAACCTCCTATAAAGAGAATCAGTCTATAGCTCAAGTCATGAGGTCTCCATGTGTGTATGTATACATATTATCCATTTGTTATTACATTTTCCTTTCCTTCTCTTAAATACTTTTCAGGGATCTGACACCTGCATAATTCAATTTACAATGATTTATATATGTGAATGTTATACTAAAAGGAAAAACTTATTTAATTTTATAGTGCATTCTTTTAAGAACATATTGAGGTTACTATCTATCTATTCATTTACTCTTTATTTAACTTATGTAGGATTTTTCATTCCAATAATAAAATCTTATTGAGTATGAAACAAATGAAAAATTAATGAATTTAAGAAAACAAAACTTGAATAACCTTTATTATAAAGGATAGAATGATAAAGAACCATTCTTTTATAAGCTATAAAAATGTAAAAAAAAGTGATAATGCATGACAAGAAGAAAGAGGCAGATAAGTAACATAGGGAAAGATATTATGATGTATAAGATCAAATTATATCATCAATTTGTTCAGAAGACATTTATAATCTTTGGTCAGATTTTTGCTTCTGCCATGACATTGTGAGGGGCACAAGAATTCCCTGTGATATTAAATGACTCTAAATATGAAAAAACTGCACATAGAAACTGTTTTCAGGCATTGGACAAGAGGCATAACAGGTCAGATATCCATGAGATAATGGAATTATATGAGAAGGGAATCAAGTTGATCCTGCCTTTGTGTATTGCTTGCTGGCCAGGGAGATACAGAGTGCTAGCAGAGTATAAAGGTCTTAAATGAGCAGAAGAGGCAGACATTGGAGTTTCCACCTGTTTAAGAAGGTGTAACATTAAAGGTGTGGTATGAAAAGGTACCCTGAATATAAGTACTGGGATTCCCAATAGGATCTTAGCTGAAGCCTGAGGTGTATATGTGCAGATGGAAAATAACTAGAACTAGTAAGAGAGGCTACTATAAGGCTGAAAGCAGAACATAAATACCAGAGTTCATGAAGGCCTGGGAGAATCTGGAATTATGGCCCAGCAAATATAACAAATATATTTGATTAAGTCAGGCATGAAGTTAAGACAAAAAAAAAAAAAAAGCCACAAATTAGAATTATAAGGACCTTGGCCCTATAGTAAATATAGTCTTAACTGAGGATAACAACAAATAGATCTTTTTAACAAGAAATAATTTGAAGCCTGAGAGTTTCAAAAGACATTGTCAGTCATTTATTTGTCAGCCAGAACAAAGCTCAACACCACTTATTGAAAGACAAAATATTCTAGACTCCCTCCAATATAACATTCATAAAGTATAATCTATTATAAAAAGTACAAAAATAAGACAAAGCAAGAAAATATAAACCATATTAATTTTAAAAAGTTAATAGAAAGATTTTTCAACATGAACCCAAAGTTTGAGTTAACATCCAAGGATTTTAAAATAGCTTTATATGCACATATAATAATTTTTCACAGTAACTGACTCTAGTAAAATGTAAGACGAACTAGGTGATGGCTTAATAGGTGAACAATTATAAGGTATACAAACATATCTGTAAATATAAGCATATAAATACTACTGTTCAAACAGTACTGTTAGAAAAAGTAGACCTTCATATTTCAGAGACAGGAAGGACAGTATAAAATTACCAAAGAGCCAATTTTTCAGAAAACTTATAAATTCCTTAAAAGAGCTTCACAACACATAAAACAAAATTAAACAAAATTAAAAAGAGTAATATAATTTTTCTAAAATGATGAAATTGAATATTTGTCAGGGATAAAGTTCTAATTTTGTTGAAAAGTAGGACAAATAAGTCATATTTCCTTTCTGTTTCTACTCATCTTCTGTCACAATTACTTTACTATTAGAGATATGTTGCCATCCCAGCAATAAGATTTCAAGAAAAAAGATTTGTTGTAAAATTAGTTTTGTACGTTATTCTTTCTTCAACTTTTACTTATATTATTCAAAAGTACACTCAATGGTTATAAAAAATTATTTCAATGCTGGGAGAAAATACTCCGTCTTGGTTATTTTGCAAGGAGTAAGCAAACCCTATCGAAAGCGGCAATGACATTATCTCCATTAGTCTTCCATATGGCTTAAACCCTGAGATCTCCAATTGAGAAATAAATTGATTTTGGCTTTTAAATCACTAAATAAGTTTATCTCAATATCACTGAATTTTGATGAAGAGAAGTGTGCTTTCAAAAACTCACCAAATATATATTTTTAAACTCCTTGATCCATGCCATCAAATTCTCTCCTGATATTTCAGAGTATGAATAGATTTTATTGTAAATTGAGTTGCTTTTAAATCTACACAAATGTTTCTCATTATTGTTCATTCGTGCAATATTCATAAGAAAGCAATTTACCTGGTCATATATGGAAGAAGTGAGCTTCTACCACTAAAATTATTATAAAATATTTAGTCATCTCAGCACTGATTTTTATGTTCTTTCTCTCATGTTTCTTTTAATTTAATAAAAGCTAATACACTAAAATAATAAAATGGATTTCACAAACATTGTTGTGCCTGAATACAATAATATATCTGCAGGACAAATGAATCAGGTGACTCTGCCAAAATTGACAAAAGAAATTCCACCATGTTTTCCTTGAAATGCTTCAAAATTGCCCAATAATCAGCTGGTGCAAACTCATAGAAAGAAGTTAGTTATGCACATCAGTCAATGCAAAATACGTGAATTTTTGGTTTTACATATATTTAATATAACATAGGTCAATACTGATTATATTTAATAATAATATGTTACCCTCAAATCCATCCATTACCAAATATTTACATTTGACTTTATTAAACATTCTACAGACATCCAGCAAATTCTCCCCTTTCTCGCCCCACATTCCATCTCCCACCAACCTACACTTTATAGTCCAACTCTATGAGTCCACTCATTGTATTTGTTCATAACAGTAAGACCATTCAATATTCATCCTTTTGTGTCTGGCTTATTTCACGCAACAAAATATCCTCAAGGTTGCATCAAGGACATGATGATTACACATTATAATGAATGTAATAATCACTGTTGATTTATGGATGTGATTGTGGCTGAAACAAGTAATGTAGGAAGATTAATGTTAGTTGGAGGACAGCGGGAGGATTATATTGGGAATATATAACAATGATTTTGGAAGTAGATGAGGACTGTGGTTAATAATGTAAATATAAAAATGTTCTATTACAAGATTATAAGAATGTGGTGATACATGGGAAAAATATACCTAATGTAATTTATGGACTATAGTTAAAAACAACATTGTAATGTCTTTGTAGCAAAAGCAAGGTTGGTCCTATATTAATTCTAAAGATAAAATAAAAGAAAACGGGGTTTGGTTGGGTGAATTATGAATATAGCTTTTATCCCTTCTTCATACTCTTCATTAAGAAGGAGAACTTGATTATGTCATTTAGTGAATCTCTGTTTATCTGTGTATCTTTCTGAACACTAGAGGAACAACTGAGTTAGGAGTTAACATTGGATGATATAAAAGTGCCTAAAAAAAGAACTTTTTAACAGTAATGTTTCTATATTCGGTTGCTCTGCCTTTTTTTGTTCTTTTTTTTGTGAATTTGAAATAAAGTTAATTAAAAAATATTTAATAATACTATGAGGATGCTACTGAATATACAATGTTATAAAAATTATGTAAACACATAAATATGCATATAATATGCATTATATACATAAAGGAAAATAATTGGTAGAAAATACATCAAAATATTAATATTTATGAATGATTTTCATTTTATTCTTTGGAATTCTGTTGTTTTCAATTTTCTGCATGATAAAAAAAGTTTATTCCATATGATTGTTTCACACTTTAAAATATGAAAATATTTCATTTTGTAAAATGTGCTGTTCCATCTCTGGTGATTAATTTTCTAGCTTGTCACCCACAGATACATTATTTCTTTAGAAATACCTTGGTTTTCACCCAGTCATCAATTAGAGTATCAAAAAAAAAAAAAAAGAATA